>OU015496.1:143954768-144197268 GCA_907164885.2 Dolomedes plantarius
CTTTTTTTCTCTGAAATAAATTATCCTTTTTCTTTGATTTTCTTATCATTTACTTATATCAAAGTAGTCATTACGTATGTAAAATTTCGTTTCATTTTGACGACTCCTTCTTGGTGCGCTAATTTTTTTGTCCATGAGTGTATATCTTTTCCATATCCGTGACGGTTAATGAAGAACGTCATATTCCTGTACATCTTAGTTTCTTTCTGAGCCCATATATATAATCAGAAAAAAAAATCTTCCGTCGAGTAATGTTTATGTTGGAACTGAAAAGAAAAATTATGTATATTATATATATATATATATATATATACAGGGTGTCCCATAATGATCGGGAAAATTATAAGGGGAGGTAGGGCATGTCAAAAGGATTCAAAATTGCATAGCAACCCATGGTCGTAAACGTCATGGGAAAGTGGTATCAGGGGTACAAGAAATGAAAGAATACAGGACAGAGATTATCAGAAATATTTATTGCTCATAAATATTACATATGCTGTGGTAGATTATACAATTTCAAATGGTTACAAAAGATGCTCAAAAGTTTCCACCATTGCAAGACATGCAAGCGTTACAGCGACGGACCATGGACCGGCGGGCACGTTCGAAAACACCTGGATTTGTTTGGATATCTGCAGCAGGAAACAATTCTTGAGACCAGATCTGTTTCAGACTCGACAGGTGTTTTATACACAACACTTTTAAGTGCACTCCAAAGAAAGAAATCCAGACTGCTTAAATCCGGAGAGCGTGGGGGCCAGGCAACCAGGTCAAGCGAAACCAGGTGATTTCCAATGTGTCCGCCCATTCATGGTTCTTTGTTGTAACGCTTGCATATCTTGTAATGGTGGAAACTTGAGCATCTTTTGTAACCTTTTGAAATGGTATCATCTACCACAGAACATGTAATATTTATGAGCAATAAATATTTCTGATAATCTTTGTCTTGCATTCCTGCGTTTCTTGTATCTCTGATATCACTTTCCTATGACGTTTGCGACCATGGGTTGCTATGCAATTTTAAATCCTTTTGACATGCCCTACCTCCCCGTAAAGTTTGTCCCAATCATTATGGGACACCCTGTATATATATATATATATATATATATATATATATATATATATATGTGTGTGTGTGTGTGTCTGTAATATAGTTGTGGGTAAGATGTAGGGACGTACAGAGATGTATAGAAACAGAGATAAGAAAATCCTCAAACAGATCAAATAATTCTAAACAATTTATCTTAATACTAGTCCTCCTGAAACAGAAATATACAGTAAAAGTGTAAAAATTAAAGTACAATAAACCTAAAATAAATTTGATAAATCGGTACCAACCTTCGAAGTATTCATTTTTTTAACAGTAATGCAATTTAACGAGGATAGGATTGACAAACTGATACTGTAGTACTGAATTCATAGGCACTATTGATATAGACTTATGAGGCTTTCCCATAAAATAAATATTTAGTTTTAAATTTTTAAATACCTTTTAAGAAATTTTGTTTTGTTTTGCCATTTTTATCTACTGATGCATGCATCATTTTTGCAACAGAGGAATTTTAAAGATATTGTGCAAATATGAAGCAATTCTTAATGTTTTTTAAATCTTAAAACATTTTGTATTGCTTTGTCCTTCACAATATACGCATTCTTTCATTTGGCATATACATCTAAAGGTTTTTATATCGACTTCTTTATTTTATCTAAAACTTCCCATTTCCTATAAATGTTTTCAGTTATAAATGTTTCTAATCAAGTAAAATAAAAGTTCTTAACGGATTTTATAGAGATTTTTATGAAAAAATATCACAAGAGTAATATTTCCTTTTTGATAAAGTACAACATAAATAATTCTCCTAAAATCAACTTAAAGTCGCCCACACAATGCCTCCAGCTGTTCGTAAGATTTTTTCTACCTTCTAATAACGAGTATCAAACTCATGTTTAAGCACTCACTAAGTTGTATCTCGTATGTCCCTCAGATATGTTAATCGTGATCGACGCAACAAAAGAAAAAAAGACCTCCAGGCTATGATTAAAGATTGACTAATGGAAATGAAACTATAGGTAGGATAGGCGAATACTTTTACTTTGATATTCTTTGTGATCATCATTTAATTGAATTTTATAGGCATATTGTGGTAGACAATGCATCGTGCACAATTCATCGGGCAAGCCCATACTTGATCATCTTTCAAAACAAATAGAAAAATTGTAAAGCTTGAATTAAATGATTATCTGTTACTAATTTAAAAGAATATTGAAAATAAATTAGTGGAAGATACATAAAATAGGTAACTAAATTTAAAAGTACTAAACTAAAATAAAAAGTACTTCACAATAATTTTAAAGTGTAGTACTCATAGAAGTTATCTTTAATGTTTATCTAGGTGATATTTAATAGAAAAAATTTTCGGATACATTGAATTTAATCTAGGTGCTTGTAAATTTGTATAAAGTGTTTAACACTGTTTGCCAAATTTATCTCTACTTGGATGACGTTTTTTCTTCCAGATCCCTGTCTAGACTTTCCGACAATTACAATTCTGTAGCAGAAGATTTTAAATGAAATTTAAACGTGAATATTTGGTCTTAAATTACCTTTAATTGTAATTCATTTCATGTTTTCAGGATTTGTTGCTGATAATTTAAGCATTGAAAATGAACACCCTGCAATACAACTTGCTTCGTGAGATTTAGAAATGTGGTAATGTTCTTTGTACAAAGCTAGATTTTAGGCTAACTATTTTTGCTTCAATACAGTGTTTTGTTGTGCTTGCAAGGTTGGACAAATGTTTTCCTCTCCAAGTAGATTTTTATAATTTTTTAATGCTTAATTTTTAAAACAATTTTAAAAGTTATTTTACATTAAATTACATATACAGGGTGGTTATAATTAAAGTTCCACTTTGAAATGATCATAAAAGAAAAACTACTGGACCAAATGTTATCAAACTTGGTAATAGTTTGAAGGAGGTCATGAAAATTTCTTTTCCGAAAAAAAAAAAAAAATTCAAAAACTCACGACCAGGAGGGAAATGGCGCTCTATGCAATATTGTTAAACGAAATAAGACATTAAGACATCGTTTTAAAATGTGTTTAATCGTTTCTGAAACATGTAGCAAAGCATGTTCAATGTGGAGTCCATAATTTTCTGAAAGCAAGTTAAATCGCATTACTGCATTCTTAACAGTAGCTCTTAGCATATCAGGAGGAATGTTACGGACATGTCGGTGTATCGCAGCTTTCAATTCCACCAAATTCTTTATATTATCATGATAAACAGGGCTTTTTATATAACTGATAAACTGGCACACTTTTATCTGGAAAATCAAATGACGTGTAAAGTGCATCTGCATAAATCATTTGCGTCTTCCTTCCGTAAGCCAATTAAAAACCATTGCGGTTTTGCATAACCCCATAAACAATTTCGTTTTAGAAACGATTAAAAACGTTTTAAATCGATATCTTCATGTCTTAGGGCCGAATTCATGCTTCAAAATTCACAAATTAGCGATCTGTAAGAAAACGATTTCCGCAATGCGCACACTTTAAATGGTAATTTTGTTTAGGTCAATGTTTCTGAAACCCGTATCACACTGAAGAATTTGGTGAAACTTTAAGCTTTTCGTCAAGCATTTCTCCTCGCGGAGTGTCTGTGAAGGGTTGCTGGAGTTTGACAAACGGATTCGCAAACCGAAGCGGACGGGTTACCGTACCAATCCTGTTATCGACCATTAGGCTTTAGGCATAGCATACAAATTTCTTAGCGCATGTATTACGAATCGATTGCTCACTCGGACATAACCTATTCAAATCATGGCTCCATCCAATTTTATGAGCATATCATCTAAAAAAACGATATGTGCTAAAATAATTTGCCTTACAGCAGCATTAATTGCAAGAAGAAAAAAATCTGAAAGAAAAATTTGGACAAGGGAATGGTTAAAAAAAAGAAATAAACTAGGATGTTATGAGAATTTGATGAGGGAACTGGCACTTCAGGTAAGATATTTTCTTTCAAATTTTGCTAGAATTAATAAATTATTATAGAAATAATATTTATAGAATTATTATGCAGAATATTTGACCCTTCTTTAAGTCCCCTAAAAGAGGATTATTTCTTTTTCCCCCAACTGTTTGGTTTTAGTGAAATGTTTGAAAAGGTTGCTGTAATATCTTGCTCATAGAAATTTTCTATACATGAAATACAATTATGAAAAATTAAACATATCTTATTTTTTTAATACTAGGATACTGAAGGCTATAGAAGGTGGATTAGGATGGATACAGCATCTTTTGAGTATTTGCTTGAAAAAGTATTACCTTTGATACAAAAAAGAAATACACAAATGAGACACAGTATTCCTCCTGGTGAACGTTTGGCACTCACTCTCAGATATTTAGCTACAGGTAAAGATATAGACTTTTTATAAACATTGCTTTTTTTAAAAATCTTAATATTGATATTAAAGACTAGTACAAGATTATCATTATCATGATTTAATGAATATGATGGGCAGGACTGTAGAATATAAACACAGTCGCATACAATAAAGTATAAGTAGGATTAATTATTTTAGGTAGTATAAATATGGTCGATACTAACATACACATGTACTTTTACATATTCTAGTGTATTTCGGTTTTAATACTTTGATTTATATAATATATATTATGGCAATCTATTTTAATCAAATTTGTTGCTGATCGATAATTACCCCAGAAGTGACCAAGTTGGTCACACAAAATCTGTAATCATGAAATTGACAAATGTATTTGCATTAAAATAAACATTTTATTATGTGGGTGCTTACTGTGCAAAAATTGAAAATATTATATTTGATATTTAATTAATATAATATAGTAGACTCTCTTTAATTCGCAAGCACCTATAATCCACACATCATAACAGATGTAAACATTGAAATTTGATGTTAAGTTTCAATGCCAATCATTGACAATTCAATAGCTAGCATGTAAAAATATATATTGTGACATTTTTTTAAAAATCATTAATTGTATATTTAAATAAATTCAAATAAAATCATTGTACAATATTTATTATAATATTTCTGTTATTTTAATTTGTCATTAATTGTAAAAAAACTGTTGATTGGTTTTACTTACAATTTTCAAAACATAAACAATAGAATGACCTATAATCCACACTAGCATTGGTCCCAAGCTGTGTCGATTACAGAGAGCCTACTGTAATTAGATGTTAGATTTGGCATGTTAGGCACATTAGAAACTGATGTTTTATTGTTTATGTTTTCTGTACTATTCTGTTTTGAACAAAATTACTATGACAGATCTTTAGATGAAAAAATACACCTATGGATCATTAAAAGAGAATTGCTAAAATGTTTTTCTTTTAAGCATTACCAGTGTCTGATTCTTTACTGACAGTATTTATCTTTATTTTTCAGGTGAAACGTGGCAATCATTAAGTTTTCACTTTCGCATTGCTCAAAACACCATTTCTGGAATCTTGCCACTAGTATGCAAGGCAATTTTCATTGAATGCAAGGCTGACTTCAATAGAATGTGGAACCTGTTCCATGGCAAGAGCAAATGTGCAATTTACATTGAATTTAATTTTTAATAAATGTACCTTGTTCAAAGTTAAGATTGAAAATTTTTTTGTTCTGTATAACTTGTAAATAATAACTATACTGGTTTCAATTATGAAAACAGCATACGAAAACTTAGTCTCAAAAGAGGGGTTAGAACGACCATTATTATTTTATGTTAGAACATAACTTTGCCAAGTACCAAAATAATTTGATTTCTTTTTCTGTACCCATATAAATTGGGTTACCCATATGGATCTGATCTTTTGTGGTACAAATGGAAAGATTAGTTTCTAGCAACATTCTTAGCACAAAAAAGTGTGAAATAAAAAAAAATTCAGATAAATTACATTCAGATTTTAGTACAGCTCATATTCAAAATATTAGAATAATTACATTACATAAAATACTAACACAATATTAAAAAAATGGACATCTACGAAAAGGTTAACTCTCAGATATATCAATAAATTTTGGAATAGTATCATAAATAAATAAATGGAAAATAATTTCTTATTACTTTTTCTCAGTTATTATAATTTTTTGAATCTGAGCTGTATGCTACTGCTATATATTTTTCAAATGCCAAAATACCTATAAATACCAGTTATATGCAACATACCAGCTATTTGTAAAATTAAATTATGGTCAATGAAATCAATGAAATGAAACATGAAGTAAAAAATTTATTTAAAAAATTATTTATTATTATTAAAAAATTATTTATTATTCAAGTCTGCCATGCAATATTTATTGATAACACCTTGGATTTCAACTCTTGCCTTTTCTTTTAAGTTTACATCTTTTAAACTTTTAAATGTACATCTCAGATAATTAAAAAAGGCATCATCGACATTGTCTTTATCCTCATTTATAGATGCCATTAATTTCTTGACTTGCTCCAACGTGCTGGATATTTGCTTATCCACACTTTCCCCCCCTTTTTTTAGGGGGAATTAATGAAGTTTCCATCACTTTCCTTTTATTGGTCTGGGGGCTATTCATTACTGCATTTTCATTGACTGCAGTAACCGATTCTTGGGTAAATTCCCCAAATTCACTTTCTGTATCCTGTAAAAAATAGACATTAAAATGGAATATTGAAATGTAATAATAAATTAAAAAATGAGAGCTGTGATCAGGGTTCCAAAATTTCGAAAATATCCGATATTTTGATATATATCCAATATTTTCAAAATTGTCAACTTATTGCTGATGATAAATATTTACAGATTTAATACAACTTAAACACCAATACATATTACACATTATATATAAACTAATATAAAACATTATTCTAATATAAAATAGTACTTAATTTTATATATATAATTATAAATAAAATATTTTTTTTCTTTTTTTTAAAGCACTCGTAACAAAATTTTAAGTTAAATATTTTTCTCTTTCAAAACACAAATTATAAAACTCTCAAATTTTAAGAATGTTTTATTTCTTTAACAAAACTTTAAACACAAAATGAAATTTATTTATTTTTGTTCAAAAATTTAAACAAAAATGTAAGTGTTATTATTGTTGTTATTCAGTTGCATGTAAACTGAATGTTTACTATCATAAGTGATCCATAAGTTCGTAAATTTAGCTTACCATAAATACTAGTGTCAGTACAGTAAATCAATGCAACCACAATACTTAAAATCTTAGCATTAAAAATATCTCTTGCAATATTGAACAATAATGATAAAGCAGGGTAGACTATTAATGGCTTTCAATACAATTAACTTTGTTAAATAAGAAGTTATTACTACATGATTAAAAATTCTGATTGATTGTTTTCCGAATACAGAAAAAAAAATTGTAACTTGTTTCAGTGCAATATCCTATGCACGAAGATTATTTCTGTTGACAAACATTGGCGAAGTTTGGCGATAAAAATGACAATTGATATGAATCCATATCAATGATCCGAAAAGTTCCGAAAGATCCACAATTAAATAGAATTATTTTGAAATTATATCAAACGTGGCAATACTATAAATAATTATTAAGTTGTTACGGATAAGAAATGTATAAAAGACATGCAAAATCTTACTTACCGCTAGTAAAAGAAGATTGGTAATGAGGCCATTTCTCACTCATTATCTCCCCTATCTCTTTACAAGTCAACCGCTTTAACGTCCTTTTCTTCTAATAGTAATGACTGTGGTTCCACAGATTTCACAATTGTAACTTCGTCGATGAAATAATTTAAAATTTCTTCTTTAGTCCACGGATCCGTGTTGGCGGCCATATTTTATTCCTTGCTCGATCGCGAGTCACGTGAGCCAAAAACCTGCCCTGCTATTGGACAATTATGTGCAACACAAGCTTTTCGTGAAACTTTTCCCATGTAGAATGGGAAAAGTTGCAGTTAAAGATTCATAGAAAAACACTCTATCACACAGTATTTTAGTGCAACAGTTGCAGGTAAAACAGGTTTAGTGAAACAGTTGCGCTAAAAGCTTGTGCTAAATCTTTAGTGTGATACGGGCATTAAGGATATACAAAATGTTAAACCCGTGTAACAAAAGGTTAAGTTAGATCCCGACCCTTATTTCGTTTAACAATATTGCACAGCGCCGTTTCCACCCTGGTGGTGAGTTTTTGAATAAGGGTAATTATCATAAAAAGTATTTTGTTGTAACTATTGAGCTAGAATAGAAAAACTATTTTGACTTTTAAAGGCCTGAATTATTGTTAATGATCTTGGGTATCTGTTAGTTTGAATATTGTTATTTTTTAAGATCTTCTGTAGTGTCTACTGTTGAAAAGCGGGAAGAATAAAGCACCTCTTTTACATTGTGTCGCAGACTCCATGGTTTACCATGGTTTTCACTCGTTGTTTGATTTACCTTTGTTGACTCCTTCCACATTTCGCGAGATAACTTTTTGATGTTTGGCAACACGGAATTAAATTTTGAGTTTTATTCTTTTCTTTTATTATTGTTATGTTAAGATACGGCGCCTGTTGGTGAGTATATTTTTCGGTCCCGTTTTTACGACGGGAAGTATGTAACTTTTGTCTAAATTAATATATATATATAAAGTTGTGTGTGTGTGTCATTAGTAATCTGAATTAAACTTTTTTAATATTTCTCGATATTAAATGAGTACCTAAAGAATAACATCACAGGATCTGTTTCATTTAAAGGAGCCCCCCCGGCACAATGGAGGTAGGAATTTTGCTTACCCTATAAGTTAGGTGTCACTTCGAAATATTTAATTTGAAAGTTGGGCGGAGTGACAACATTTTTTGGCATTCCTGCCGGGATTCGAGCTCTTTGAGATAGATATATAAGAAAGAAGAGATTTGTATAGATTTGGTTTAGAACTGAAGTTTGATATTAAAAAAAATAGTGTGACACACATAACCATTAATATGGCTGACGACGTTTGACTAAGTTAAAAAAGAAGCGTACTAGTATTAGATCATCAGTCGCTAAGAATATTAAAAGTATTGAAACTGAAGTTAATAATTCTGAAGTTTCTATACACGTCTTGGAAGAACTTTTAGAACGTATAAGAATTTATTCTGATGAACTAAAAGCTATAAATATAGAAATAGAATCTGCTGTAGATCTCAAGGATTTAGATAATGAATTAAAAAGCGCGACAAATTACCAAGATAAGATAATAACTAGGACATTTCGCGCAGAAAAGAAAATACGTGAGTTGTCAAAAAGTAATTCAATGGAAATTTCTACATCAAGTTCATCTGAACTAAGAAACAACACTTTTGTAACGGAAAGGGCTAGTGTTAAATTACCGAAGCTTAGTATTAATCATTTTTATGGAGAGAAGAATCAGTGGCTCACATTTTGGAATACTTATGAGACCGCGATACATAAAAATGTATCATTATATAAAATTACTAAGTTTAGTTATTTAAGAACCTATTTAAAAGGATCCGCACTTGAATCAATCGAAGGTCTGGCAATAACACCAGTAAATTATGATACTGCCATAGATATTCTGTCATCTCGATTTGGAAAAAAGAATATCTTAATAAATACTCATTTAAACAGTTTATTACAAATTCCACCATTGAAAAATGCAAGAGATCCTATATCATTTAGGAAATTTTTCGATCAAGTCCAAACTGAAATTAGTCTCGAATCGCTTGGAATTAATTTTGATACGTATGGGAACCTTTTAACGCCTATGCTAATAAAATTATTACCTCCACATTTAATTTTTGAGTTTAATAAAGAAATTGGAGAATCCGATTATGATTTAAAGCAGATGATTGAGTTTTTATCTCAGCAACTGAACGCAACGGAAAGGTTCCATGTAAATTACCACATCGAGAGCAAAGCAAACAGGAGTTGGTGACGAGACTATGAGTCCACAAACCGAAATTTTTGGCGGAAGAGAATAAAAAAATAAATAGAAAAGTATTTACCGCGACAGATCTACTAACCGTTGAAAAGAAAGTTGCTATCCGTGCATATTTTGTAATGAATCTTCACATGAATCGTCGAAATGTAAATTTGTTTTTTCACTGTCTTTGCAAAAAAGAAAAGATATTTTAACGGAAAAGGGCTATTGTTTTCGTTGCATAAGGCACGCTAATCATTTATCGAAAACGTGTAGAGCCCGAATAACTTGTAAATTTTGTTTAAAAAACCATTCTGACATTTTATGTTATACAAATGAAAATAAAATGGCTAAAAGTGAACATTTAAATAGTAATATGCTTAATGGTGATATTGATGATAGCGTACTTGCTAATAAATCATTTTCGAAGCAAGTGTTTTTGCAGACCTTAGTTGTGTGCGTAAGTGTAAATGGTTTAGATTATTACGTTAGAATATTACTCGACAGTGGATCTGTAAAATCTTATATCAGTAAATTCCTGGCAGTAGTTTTAAAATTAGGATGTTTAGGAGAAGAAACTGTTGTTCATGGTCTATTTGGCGGAATTGAGAAAAAGGAAGATCACAAAAAATATTGCGTGAATATAAGTAATATTGATAAGAGTTTCTCGTGCGAGTTAGATGTTATGGATCAAGAAAGAATTTGTGTTGCGATACCCAAAATCAGTAATTCTGGGATTATCAATAAAAATAAACAATCTGGCATTTTAGAAAGTGATATTTCTATTAACGAAAATACTTGCATGTATGAAAGAGATCCAAATACATATATTAGTTGGCGCTGACTTTGCAGGAAGATTGTTCACCGGTAAAATCAAGCAAATAACTGAGGGACTGGTTGCCATGCATACTCTTTTAGCCTGGACGCTGATGGGAGATTCTGGAGGAAAAACTAGGTGCTGTGATACTCTGCTCTCTCTACATATTAGTGATTTGAATATCCCAGAATTATGACAGTTAGATACAATAGGTATTCGAGATTCTGAGGAAAATCAGTCTAAAAAGGAATTAGAAGAGTCAGCGAAATTACATTTTCTCCAAAATGTTAAAAGAGATCACGAAGGCCGTTACGTGGTAAATTTACCGTGGATAAAAAATCACCCTCCTCTTACTAGCTGCAGAAAGATAGCAGAAAAAAAACTTGTGAATTGCGTCAAATCATTAGAAAGGATCCAAAAATTACGCGACTACGAAGAAGTGTTTAATGAGTGGGTGAAAGAATATATAATTGAAAAAGTTGAATCCTGTCTAGAAATAGCCGAAGAACATTATTTACCACACAGACCGGTATTTAAGGAAAACTCAACCACTAAGGTTCGCCTAGTTTTTGATTGAACTGCGAAGGAAAAAAATTCTCCATCGATCAACGAATGTTTGGAAAAAGGCCCGAATCTCATTGAGCTTATACCCTCTATAATAAATAGGTTTCGATACGGTAGATTTGGGGTAATTGCGGATATAAAGAAAGCTTTCCTGCAGATTGGGCTACAAGAACGTGAGAGACCATTTTTAAGATTTCTTTGGAACGAAGAGGGAAAAAACGAAAACCTGACTGTTTATCAACACAAAAGAGTAGTATTCGGGATATCATCTAGCCCATTTCTTTTAGGGGCCACTTTAGAATTCCACTCAAATAATGTTCCAAACCATTATTGGGAAACTGCACATACTCCCTTAAAGTCATTTTATGTAGATAATTTGGTATGCAGTGTTAACAGTAAAGAAGAACTGAATAAATTGATTGCTGAATCGCAAGCTATTTTGAGTGAGGGCAAATTCGAACTCCGAGGGTGGGAGCACACTCCGACTTCCTCCGAGCAAGTTACGGTCAACCAAAAGATTGTTCCTGTGTTAGGATTGAATTGGATACTGAATGAAGATTCTCTAGCCATCGATCTGAAACCCTTTTCCGATGAAGAAACAGTGGTAACTAAGAGGAAAATTCTTTCATCTGTCCATCGAATTTTCGACCCGATAGGCTTTACCTGTCCCGTAACGTTGCAGCCTAAAATACTTTTGCAAGAATGTTGGAAGAACAATGTTACGTGGGATGCAGAACTCCCTATGTCAACGAAGAAAAAGTTCGAGCTATGGAAAAACGAGTTGATAAATTTGCCGAAACTCAGAATACCAAGATATCTTTTAACAGACTTTCAACAAGAAGCTGACCTGTCCTTGCACACCTTTTGCGATGCTAGTAAATTATCATACGCAACCTGTGTTTTCTTGAGGTGTCAAACAGATAAAGGCACAACATGCCAGCTAATTCAAGCTAGAAGCCGAGTAGCTCCACTAAAACAGATATTTATCCCTAGATTGGAGCTTTTAGCGTGTTCAATTGGAGCTAGATTAGTTGACACTGTTAAAACCGATATGAATCTTGAGGATGTACCTACGACATACTGGACAGATTCTATGAACGCGTTGTGTTGGATAACAAAAAATGACAACTGGGCCATATTTGTTTACAATCGAGTTCGAGAAATCAGAAAGTTAACTAAATCGGAAGATTGGCGACATATTGCCGGACCCCTGAATCCAGCAGATCTTCCATCCAGGGGATGTAGTACAGAAGAACTGTTGAAATCTCGTTGGTGGGAGGGACCTAGTTGGTTGGCATTACCCCCTAAAGAATGGCCAGTATCTGCAGTTGTTCCGAACACTGAAGTTGTTAATTCTGAAAAGACGAAGACTGTTACTTCTTCCATGAATTCAGAAATAAATAAATTTAAATTCTTCGAGGATATATCATCCTTTGGTAAAATTATAAGAATCATGGCCTGTGTTCTACGATTTTCTGGAAATTTAAAGATAGGTCAAAACGACCGAAAGAAAGGAAAACTGGAAGTTGCCGAACTCGAAGAAGCAGAAAAGTTAATTTTGAAAGAAATACAACTAGAAAGTTTCAATAAAGAGAAACAGCTGAATTTGCATGTTATAAAAGACGATGAAGGATTGTTAAGAGTTGAAACTAGAGTTGCTTCAAGAAAAAATTTACAAACATTCAGATTTCTGATATTACTGCCAAGTAAACACCAATTAGTGAAAAAGTTAATTATGGAAAAGCACATAGAACTTGAGCATGCTGGTACACAAACATTAATGTCGAATCTTAGAGAGCATTACTGGATTATCAAGAGTAGAAAAACAATTCGTCAGGTAATTAGAAGCTGTATAAAATGTAAGAGGCTTTCTGTTCGCCCATTAGAAACTGTCACTGTTCCTCTTCCAGAAGATCGTGTGAGAGATGCAGCAATCTTTGAAGTCAGTGGAGTTGACCTATGTGGTCCACTATTCTTGAAGGAAGACAAGAAATGTTGGATAGTTCTCTTTACATGTGCGATCTATCGAGCTATTCATCTGGAGATGGTGTCTTCTTTGTCGACTGACAGTTTTATCTTAGCTATACGCCGATTCATCGCAAGAAGAGGTCGTCCAACTACAATTTATTCGGACAATGGAAAAAATGTTATTGGCACCTACAACGCACTAAAAGCCATTGATTGGAATAAAATTGAAGATTTCGCAATTAAGAAGAAAATTCAGTGGAAATTCAGCCCTCCATCTGCTCCTTGGTGGGGAGGGTTTTGGGAGAGATTAGTAGGAATGTTGAAGAACGTTCTCAGAAAAGTACTCGGAAAAGCATGTTTAAATGAAGAGGAATTAGTCACCATATTATGCGATGCAGAAAGCCTGATTAACTCCAGACCTCTCACTTATTTATCATAGGATCCTGTAGATTTAGTAGCACTTTCTCCGTCAATGTTCCTTCTAGAAATTAAAGAAATTGGTGTACCTGACTTTGATATCATTGATTCTAAGAAGTTAGAAAAAAGATTTATTTTTAGAATGAAGATTCGCCAAGATCTAAGAAAAAGATTTAGAAACGAATATTTAGGTTTGTTGAAAGATTATTCAAAAGTTCGTAAGGAATCATCGATTAAAGAAGGAGATGTCGTGTTAATTGGTGATAAGGATGTAAAGAGATTTAATTGGCCTTTGGCTAAGGTTGTAAAGACTTATCCAGGTAAAGAAGGAAGAATTCGTGTGGTGGAAGTAAAGACTCATTTTGGCACCTTCATGAGACCTATCCAAAGACTTTATCCGTTAGAAGTCAACATATCTGATACATGTAACATTCGTGCAATTCCTCATTCTCGATATGTACGAACTTTAAAACTTCCTCAGAGACTCGATTTTTAAGACTTTTTAGCGAGACAATTGTTTGAGTTTTTTTATTGATATTAAAAAACTCAAAGATGGGAGAATGTAGCAGACTCCATGGTTTTCCATGGTTTTCACTCGTTGTTTGATTTACCTTTGTTGACTCCTGACACATTTCGCGAGATAACTTTTTGATGTTTGGCAACACGCAATTAAATTTTGAGTTTTATTCTTTTCTTTTATTATTGTTATGTTAAGATACGGCGCCTGTTGGTGAGTATATTTTTCGGTCCCGTTTTTACGGCGGGAAGTATGTAACTTTGGTCTAAATGAATATATATATAAAGTTGTGTGTGTCATTAGTAATCTGAATTAAACATTTTAATATTTCTCGATATTATATGAGTACCTAAAGAATAACATCACAGGATCTGTTTCATTTAAAGGAGCTCCCCCGGGACAATGGAGGTAGGAATTTTGCTTACCCTATAAGTTCGGTGTCACTTCAAAATATTTAATTTGAAAGATGGGCGGAGTGACGAGTTATTAATTTAAGTTAGTTACTACTGAACAGTTGGTAGTCATTACGAAACTAGTTTTGTAAAAACATATATTCATTACTTTGTATAATTCAACCAAACAGGAAATCAGTAGTGAAAATATAACCTCAGAATATAAGAAGAATTATTTTATCACTAAGTTTTTTTTCAAGTTTGCATCATACTATCAGGTACGTGTAAGGAATGTAAGTTTTGTAATCATGAGATCCATACTACAGATAGATTGATAAATTTTCTAGATATTTTGAAAACAAGTATTTTCATTTGAAGTTTACGCCCAAAATGTATTAAATTCGTGGACTATCTTACGCCAAATTACATGTGAAGTAGTATAAAAAAAATCTCAATAATTTATTAAAGTATTCTTTACCATAATGTATAGATTTGTTCTGAAATTCCATAGATGGTAGGACAAAATAATAATAACGGATAGAACAACATACGGCTTAAAATAACAAAATGGCTATCTTCAGGGTTGCACCAAAATAAAATATCTTATCAGAAGTTCATTCAGAAAAGCCAACGTCAAATGGCTGTCATAAAAGTGTATCGAAACTTCACTACACATAGCCTCAAAACTGCGGAGAGAAAGTTTACGCCAATTGTTAGCTCCCTAATAATGACTAACAAAAGCATGTTTGACTTCTTATCTAGCTCCCGGAAGAGCATTAACTGGACCCGCAACGAAAAGTCCATTCTCACAAAATCCACGGAGAGGAATAGAATAGATTACTCAGCGTTATTTTCGAATGTGAATAGGTTATAAAACGAATCGAAAGCAGGTGTTTTATCTTTTATATCTGTTTACGTTGGTATAAGGCCTGTGGTCAATATTTTTTTAAGAGGCTAAGTTAGAGAAATGTATCGAAGTAAAAAAATGAAAGTTAATTAAATTTCAATTCAAACAGAGATTTTAGAAGAATTATTTTAAATTGACAAACTCATGATTCTTTTACAAACAGCATGATAACAATTTTGTTCAGAGCACTAAGTACTGAGGAGAACGGGACAAAAAACACATTAAGTAAATAGAAAAAATTAATCATACTTTATACAGTAAAAGAACACGTGCCTTTCCAGTGAAATGAAAATTGATAATTTAATTCTTGCGCAAGAAAAGGAAAAGAAATATTGTTAAGCTGGAAATTTGATAACGTCATACTGTTTAACTGATGACAAACTGATCCCAAAAATTTAATTTGCGTTTCGTGTGTACTTATACGATAGCTTAAAGTACATTGTCTATTTACATACATCCACTAAAATATTTTGTTTTTTGTTAGGTATATAAAGATGTTTGCAATATCTTACTTAATAAAGATAAACATACATACAATAAATTTATGATATATATATATATATATATATATATATATATATATATATATATATATATATATATATATATATATATATATATATATATATATATATATATATATATAATAAAATATTCATTTTATTTCAATGTTACCTTCGGACCATAAGACTCACCCCAATTTTAAGTGGATTTTTATGTAAAAAAGGTGCGCATCTTATGGTCCGAGAAATATGGTACTATCTACAAGGGTCTAATAACGTTTTATTTTCGTATTTACAGCGGATAAAGTGTCAATTGGTAAATATCATTCAAATTAAGTATTGTTTCTGGATAAAATTAAAATGAAAGACAATCTCTCAATATACGCGTGAATATATATTTTTTTCTTAATATATATTCCTGCGTATATGAAAAAAATGTGAAATATGTACGCAAGGCTGATTATTTGCTTTATATATTTATATTTTAGGAATATATGAATGTTGATTCCTTAACTTATATGCATACACAATGACTCACAACTGTAAAGGACCAAAATTTTAATTTATATATAGTATATAATAGTTACTAGTAACTATCTACTGTGGGGAAGAAAAACATATTGAGGAGTAAATTATACATTTATACCTTATTTATACCTACGATTTAGGTAGTTTAAACATTCATGAAAAAACGACTATATCTCAGTTTGCCTCAAATTTTACTTGGCTGCAAACAATGTTTTTATTTGCAAATGTCAAGAAGAGGAATAGCTAGATGATAAAGACAAGAATTAGCTCATTTCAGTTATTTAAAGTAAATATCGAAGTGAAAATTAGACTAGTCTAGTAGAAAAAAATTATTAAGAAATGAGTCGAAAGAACAAACGAACTTCCAACAATCAAAGACAGACCAACCTGCCCATTCACAGGCAAGTAAAAAAAAGACTCTCTCTCTCTGTGTATATACAGTGGACGCTCGTTAATTCGAACTCAAAGGTTCTCAGAAAAAAGTTCGAATTATCCGATGTTAAGAGAAAATATATAACTTTAAATGTATATCACTGAAGATGAAAATCTCCTAGTATGTATAACCCCAGAAAATATATTATACTATGTTATCTAAAGTTAAACATATTAAAAAGCAATACAGACTTACCTTAATCATAAAATGAAGCAGAAGATATGCAGTATAAAGTGAACTTTTATTAAAAATATGAATTACACTTTGGGGAAAAACTGTAAAAGGGATGTTTGGTTCTGTTTATGATGCCTACATTGTTCAGCCAGCTTCTCGATTTGAAGTAAACATTTCAATTCATTTTCAGAGGAAGGTTCCATCTGAAGAAATGCTTTCAGAGTTTTAATAGATTCCATTATGGCTTTGTCCATTATGGCCGCATTAAAAATATCTTTCGGCAGTAAGTAGAGAAAAGCCCTGACAGTTTCCTACCGAAATTAGTACATATGTCTTCGTTTACATCAGAGCTTTGGCCACATACAGTTTGATAAGAAATATTGTGCCTTGACTTAAATCGAGAAAGCCATCCATCACTGCATTTAAAATCTTCAATACCCAGTCGACTTGCCAATTCATTAGCCTTCGTCAGAACTAGGGGTCCATTTATCGGAAAATTTCGAGATCTAACATCCTGGAAACATAGCAGAAGAGCTTTTTCTGGAACTTCTTGGGACGCATTTCCCATGTGTTTCCTTCCTCTAGCAAGTTTTTTATTTTTGCGATGAATCTAAAATTGACTCTTTGTTTTTCAAATTAGTTGACAAGGCATTTTTTTAATTCCATAGTCAGCTGCTAACTTTGTTTTACATTCGCCATTCTCTACTTTCTTTAAAATTTCTACCTTTGTCTCCAAAGTTAGGGTTTTGTACTTTCCACGTGTAGACATCCTGAATTTTTACACGTTCACACCACACAATGAGGAAGAAAAACTAGACCACATTAACTTGTCTGCACTGCAGTTATAACTGACGCAGCTCCCTAGAATCTGTAGTAAAGACTAGTTTTTCTGAAATTCTAAGAAAATTGATCCAAATAAAGGAAAATTGCTTTTCCGTTTAGCACTAATAAGAAGGCCTCTTTACACAGAAAAGAAATTTTGACACTCAAAATAATAAATACAGTGTGTATTTTCTCCATTAAACGAGGAAAATGAATTTTTTTTGTCAAATTTTTAGTTCGAATTAACCGAAGTGATAAAAATTTAGTTCGAATTAATGAGATATTTTTAACATTAACTCCAATACAAGTTTTTTGGGACCTTTGGATTAGTTCGAATTAACCGAAAGTTCGAATTAACCGAGTTCGAATTAACGAGCGTCCACTGTATATATATATATATATATATATATATTAATAATATTATTGTTAATCATCTAGTAAGAATAAATCGGCTATGTTCTAAGTACAATAGGCATAAACATATAAAAGATTTGTTAGTAGTGCTAAAACGTAATTATTACCCTGATAGTCTTTAAAAGCACATAATTGGTTGTTTTAGATTTAATGAATAGCATGTTCTGTTGCTTAAAATTAGTAAAACAAAAATAAATGATTAAAGTAAGTAAATAACTACTAAAAAGTAAATAAAAACTACAGTAATTAAAATAATAAAGAACTCTTAGTCATAATAAATGTCTAAGTTAACTTAAGTTATTGTTTCCAATAAAACAGTAACATAGTAAGTCTACTAAAATGATTCCACTGGCTCCATGGTTGCAATGTTTGTGACGTCAGTCCACTTTCGGTCTCCTAAACTTAACTTTCACTTTGTCTGGCGCCGATTTTGGTGATCTTTGATAAAGCTACTGATTATTCCTTCTTCTGTTTCATATGGATTGTACGGTGTCTAAGTGTGTTTATTGCTCAGATCATACTTATTAGAAACAATCCATTGGTTTTTAGACAGTATTGGCACCGCTGAAGACAAGGTATAGGGAATCTATGCTCACTTCTACCCACGACTTGGGTGTATATAATTTGAAGTGGCACTCTATTTGAATTTGAAGCAAACACAGTTTATACATGAAACAATGTTTATTGAATTCGTTGCACATATAATTGGCTTTTACAGCAATAAGCATGCGTACTACTTGTACGGAATGTATAAACACAGCTTTCAAGAACAATATATTTTTATACTCACGAAAAGTAAGTCAAACCAGCAGTACTGCCATGTAAACTTCTGGCCCGCTAAGCACTAGCGCAGGATAACACCTTTTCAACCTTAACAACCTCCCCTTTTTCATTAATGACGCTGCATGGTATTTATACTAAGCGCGTATGCCAAAATTAGCATATCTAAAGCAGCTTCTTTAATTCACTCAAAAGTTCGATTCTTGTGAATCGAATCTTGTGTATACCTTACACTGGCCTCCCTCGAAAAAAAAAATTAGGTAACTGAGGTCTGAACGGCTTCAGTTAACTAATTGAAAACGCGTGCTGGTCTGACTTTTGACATAATGGGTGGCAAAGTCAAAAAAACCTTCCACACGTTGTGTGGAGGAAAAACGCCACTACCATTTTACAAAACTAACCCCGAAGGGTCCAGGTGACACCATCAAACAGTGGATTTGCAGAGTTGCGGATACTGGGCTGCCAACTGCGCCCTAAAATATCTATTTTAATTAAAAGTGACAACACAATTGCACAGCATGACATTTCTTGACTGTATCTGCTCTCCCCCAATTTATAATGTACATGTGTTATTTTTTGTGAAGTTAGTACATTAGTGGTTAATTGGTATATTGTGCAGTATGTATTTTTTTTCCTAGTCACTACATGTCCCCTTCAAAAATTTAAAAAACAACAGTATGTCTTTTTTTTTTCAGTGCCTCACCACTTCCCCTCAAAATGTTTACAGTATATACACTGGGGGAACTGCAAACCAATTTGGTTCGGTTTTATTAAAGGGTGGGAGTTAGAATAAGAAAGTTGATACAATACTTGTTCCTCATGAATGCAGCAACTTCCTTGCACCAGTCTGTCCAATCCGTGGAATCTCTCTTGATGGTCGCAGTCCTAGTAAAGGGGTTCGTTGACCGTGTGGGCATCCTTCGTGCAGCAGGACGTTGGTCCTGAGGCGCTGGTCCGGCTTGACGATGGACAGGAGGTCTCTTGGGAGGAGGCCAACCTTGCTGGGCGGCAGAAATCTTCCGTTTCCTGTACTTATGCAAAGGAACTTTAAAATTGTCATTCTTCCTTTTGATAACCTTGTGTACCTTATCAGCGACGCATTCATCCTTTGATGGAGTTTTTGTAGTGCACACTTTACCTTTCTTCGTACTTTTGCTTGTATCGGTATTAGATTTTAATGCAGATTCTATTTTGTCAAATTTATACGCCGCACCAACGTGTTTAGTTACTGGCTTTATCTCTCTACTTGTGTCATGTTTTTCAACAAACTGACTCTGTTTTTGGTATTGGTGCTTATGCAACTTCTTGTTTACCGCCTTAATTACTTCAGTATTTGCAGTTTTAATGCTGGAACCTGAAGGCGCTTTTTCACGTTTTTTATCCCCCTTAACTTTAGTTTTATCCTCTTTTGACGAAAAAGTCTCAGTGAAACTTGCGACATCAGAATCGTTATCATTTAAATTCGTTAACACTGCTTCAGTTTTAGGAAGATTAAGCTTTTCGTACTGGTGCGTTTTAATGCAACCTGCGTCTATAACTTCCGAAGCATCAGCTAAACTACTTACAGTATAACTCTGTGTCAACTTTTCATCCTGATTCTCAGTCTGGTTTTCATGTACTTTATTTAAAACCATATTATCAACCTGGCCTACACAATCCTCATTCGGCTGGGAACTTGAAATAATATCATTACCTAGCGAGTTCCTAATATCGTTTAAAGAATTTTTATTATCGTCAACTAATAAGTATTCACTAACTTCCGTAACGCATACTTCGTCATCTACTAAATTTGCTTCATTAACAGATGTGTGAATATCATCTAAAATATCAGGTATAGCATCAATAATATCAGGTATAGCATTAATAATATCAGGTATAGCATTAATAGAAGTGTCAGATGATTTATTTTCTAAACCACTAGCATTATTATCGGCACTATTTTCAGAAATTTGTACTGGAATTACCTCATAATTCCAGCTAGACTCACTTTCTTTATAAGCCACAAAAATACCCTGACTTTCACTATTCTCAAAAAAATGATTACTGCTCGGACAAAATAATACATTTGACCACACAGTTTCAACAGGTTGAACCATATCATGTGAATCAACTTGCCAGTGCAAGTAAGGTGCTTCCATATTATTTACTTTAAGAGCACTAATTTCATTATAACGCCGTGCGCTTCTATTATTTTGCCTGCGGTACTGCTTACGCTGCTGGTTTGAAACTCGCGAAAAATTTTGGCGCGGCTGTATAAAACTTCTCGTACCTGAATGACGGTGAGGGGTAGCGAAGAAATGTCTATTGTCATATTTAGCTAAAGCTTGAAGGAGGGTAACCTTGCTTGTAATTGTTTGATTATCTAAAAAATCTTGAACACTTGGCTTCAAACATTGGATAACTATTTTTAAGATTATCGCTTCCGTCACCCCTTCTAAATATTCCTCACACTTGGAAATCTTTTCCATAGCAAAATCTAATGCAGACTGACCTTCACGGTGCCTTAGCGAATAAATTTCCGCTTCAATTTCACTTTGATTAAAGGTCTTTGGAAAAACACTAAGAAACTGTTGCTTGAATGACAAATAGTCAAAAATCAGATTACTGCTTTGCATGCATGTGTACCACTGAAATGCACTACCTCTTAAAGCGGCTAGAGCAAATTTAAGTTTATCCCCCTCTGGGGTGCATTGTTGCTGAAAGTAATGCTCAATTTTCTTTAGGAATTGGCTTGAGGGGCCGCCATTGAAGGTGGCTTCGAATGGCGCAATTTGCTGAACCATAATTACCCGAGGGAAATTTCCAGCAGGGTTTTGTTCTACAACACTCATTTTCAAATAGTATATAAGTACTTGCAACAATTTTATCAATATAAGTACACAGTACACAGTTTTTAATTTCAATTATGTTGTTCGTTACAAATTTAACGCTAACTACCAGGGTATATATAATTTCGGGCGCCAGTATAGAGTTTCTATGCTCACTTCTACCCACGACTTGGGTGTATATAATTTGAAGTGGCACTCTATTTGAATTTGAAGCAAACACAGTTTATACATGAAACAATGTTTATTGAATTCGTTGCACATATAATTGGCTTTTACAGCAATAAGCATGCGTACTACTTGTACGGAATGTATAAACACAGCTTTCAAGAACAATATATTTTTATACTCACGAACAGTAAGTCAAACCAGCAGTACTGCCATGTAAACTTCTGGCCCGCTAAGCACTAGCGCAGGATAACACCTTTTCAGCCTTAACAACCTCCCCTTTTTCATTAATGACGCTGCATGGTATTTATACTAAGCGCGTATGCCAAAATTAGCATATCTAAAGCAGCTTCTTTAATTCACTCAAAAGTTCGATTCTTGTGAATCGAATCTTGTGTATACCTTACAAAGGTACTGTCTAAAATCCTATTTTTCACATTTCTATTCATATTTTTCACTTATCTTTTCATGTCTTTGGTTCCTGGCTGTAGTGGTTTAGTGCTTATACAGGTTTTTCACTTACAACTTTGTTATATATATATATATATATATATATATATATATATATATATATATATATACTGGGTACACCTTAATAGATCCAGTTAGATCACCTGTAGTAGTTTCTACTCTGATAATTTTATCAATAACAATCTTACCTTCGGTTTGTTGCACTGCTAGCGGTAACATAGATTTTATGAATTGTCCGTTATAATCACTGTGTTCCGGATACTCTAAACACTAAGAAATTAAGAGTTTGCACAATAGAAGACAGTTTCTCTCACCTATTAGAATGTCTTAGAACACCATAGTTGGTTACTATGCAGTTCACTAAAGTTTGAGTCGACGCACTTCACTAAAGTTTTTCAGCTAGAATCGATGAGATGAACACATCACTCAACGTGATCACAAATACACACAAAAAAACACTAAAAAAATAACACTTCGTCTCTCGATGACACTTAGGGCCACAACAAAGGCTAATCAGTACCTTTGACAATCGCACTGCCCGTCATAAATAATACTTGACGTGCACATATAATCATACTGATCCATATTTCATTTTTACACAACCAAATTGGATCTGCAAAGTCGGCGGGGTCTGTTTAATCACTAACACATTTCTGTGATCATTACTCTCTTGTTCCATCACATTCTGTTCAGGTAAAATGCATCTGGGGGACTCACCACATAAGAGTGCACACATTTCCGTCACGAACACTTTTCTTCTCATGCCCTCAGTCTAATTTTCATGTTTTTCCCGCACACTTAATTAGTCCGCAGCTAGTGTCAACGAACTCTCATTCGAAACATACTTGCAGTCAACTTCACCCAAGGAGACATCTTTTAATTTGTCAAACAACCACAAACTCCCTATATCTGCCTAACTTCGATTATCACAGCACCCTCTTCGTTCGTAACACGGGTGAAATACGAACACTCCTCGGTTCGGTGTGGGGAGTTGGAAAGCTAAGTTCGTCCACCATGTTTTTCCTTCTTGTCCTTTACTGCCGTAAACGCATAAGTTCATTTGATAAATTTAATTTTTTCTTATTAAAATCCATTAGGTTTTCCTTCGCAATAAGTAATGTTCTTGTCGACTTGTCGCATTTCACCACATGACTTTCTATAATAAAACACAAGATGCACAAATGACGAGACAAAGTTCTATAAAATTGTAGTCCTTTATTTCTTTAGAATTTATGGCGGAGACAGGGCGTCCTTCTATCATGACGCAGAGGATACAAGTGCGTTCACATACAGAGGCAACAACAGAATGAATCTGCTCTCTTAGTCATGGGCTGTACCAAACAAGTCAGAGACTGTTTACATAAACATAGATATTTTTCGTGGGTGGTAGGCGGGTGCAATCCATAGAAACATATGGGTGCGTTTTATCTTTATGGCATTGTTTGACACTTTTGATTGCTTTATATCTGGCACCTGCAGCCATTATCTCTGAGATATTGTGAACAGAGGATTTAAATGACTAGAGACGGGGTTTTGTTAATCCTTCTGAGGCGGCACGGCTTTATATTTCTAGCAACTGGTTTGGATTTATCGTGGTGTTTATCCCATACTTTTCACCCTCTGCTGCGGTTATTTGCCTGAATGTACTTTTCGGGAACTTGCAGATGTTCACTTGCTGTTGGGTGGGCTATTCTGAAAAAAGGGGCCTATCTTAAACAGACGTGGGGACCCGAATTATAGAAATAGACGAGATTCAAACTTATAATGTCACAATATATATATATATATATATATATACAGTCTAACCTCCATATATCGAAGTAGCAAAATGTCGGAAAAAATTCGATATATAGAAATTTCGATATGTAGAATTGATCTTAGTTTTATCATAATTCTCCTAAAAAATTAAAATTTAAGCTAATTTTCGTATACGTAACTCCATTTCCAATTCATATGCGAATCACATTAAATGAAGGTTAATAACTAAAAAATGAATTAATGGGAAAGATTTATTGAGTACTATATACCTTTAAAAAAAGCAATAATCCAGACAGTGGTTACAGTGATCACAGTTACATTATTTTTTAAAAAAATCTAAGAATATCTTGCTGAACAGCCAGTTTTGCGGAAAGTTCATCAAAGAAATGCTCGCATTTATTCAGTCCATTAAAATCTTCATCAGGGACATTTTCCACTAATTGAAGTCCACGAAGTATTGTTTCAAACGCCAAAAATTAGGAGATTTTATTCTAAAGTGGAATAAAATCTCCCAATATTTCGTGAAAAAAATTTCGATATATAGAGATTTTTTCGATATATAGAAACAGTTTTTCTATGTAATGAACATGGAAATTTGCTAAGAGTTCGATATATAGAAAATTTCGATATAGGGAAGTTCGATATATGGAGGTTCGACTGTATATATATCTGTATGTGAGGGGGGGGGGGTGTTGAGAAATATTTATGAAATGCAATTAAAAGTTGAAGATTGCCCTCATGGATGAAAGTTACGTGAAACTCGTGCGGTATATAAAACAATATCTTTGCAGAAGATCATGGAAACCGGATTTTACAAACTGTTGGAAATGTCCAGAACAAGGGAAACGAAATAAGGTTTAATAATTTAAAATGAAAATGACGAAAATAATATAACTTGAGTTCATCCAGAGAGAATTCAGTGTGGGGTAAATGCTTATCAATCCGAGTAAAAGCAGTATTTTTCCCAATATTGACATCCATCTGAAGAATATCAGAGATAGAGTACGAGTATATAGAATTATTCATTATTGATGATAAATTGTGATTGATTATTTATAAAGAAAAAATATTGATTGTTGATGAGAAAAGATTATTTATTATTGATAGGAAATAATTTTTGATTGTTGATGAAAAAATTCTAGATAATTGATGAGTATAAATTAGTGACATTACTGATTTCAATTAATCACTGTTTTATTTATTTTCATAACTTAACAATATTGTGAAGTATGTTTAATGTAACAGACAGGGTATTTCTGTTTAATATTACTCAGCGATCTCCTTGAAATCTGTGGATTTAGGTTTAGAAAAATAAATGGTAACAATGGATAAAATCAATATCTAAATTTTATCCTCGAAGACATGAGAGGGAAAAAATAAAGAAGACCGATATTAGGCTTCAAAGTTTTAAATATCCCACGTTTTGGAAACTGTTCCATAGTCACCTTATTTATACTGAAGTGCTCGATTGTTGAATTAATTCATAAATTATATGTGAAGATATTACATATTTAGCATGTAATGTTTAATGTTCTTTCGTAGAACTAGCAAAATCATACTCTTGAATATTTTTAGAAAAAAAATGCTAAATGGGTTACAGAGCGAAATGAAAGAATCAACGAACTTTTCCATATTTTAGCACTGAATGTTTACAATTTTAAATTTTACTCCACCGGTTATACCAGGAAAACGTAGGAATTCTTGAATGTAGGTATAGGCTAAAGATCCAAACACTGTTTTTAATTTTTGACCTTGTTTTCACTCTTTTGTTCAAATGTAATTTTGAAAAGTGCAAAATGTACTCTAGTGCTTGACAAACCGGGCAATAATGTTCCCCCTTAAACATGAAAATTTATTTTTCCAACCATATAAAAACATTTTCTCTCGTCTTTATAATTGCTCATACAGACAAAAACTGCTCATTAATCAGATTGTTCAAAAACTGCATAAATAAGACATTTTTTAGCAATCAAACTACATTTATGTCTATGCATATTACCGAGTGTTTGTTAAGATACAGGTAATTAATGACTTTTCCGAGGTATAAAATTACAAAAAAAATTTTGTACCTCGGAAATATCAGTCAAGTTGAAGAATCTCTGACATCCCTGATTAAAGAAAAGAAAGATTTTTAAAGATTTAGATTTGATGAAGAACTTTAACAAAAAAACGAAGTAAAGATTTTGTCTGAGCGACATTTAAATATCGACTAAAATTAAATATTCAACTAACAGTTGTTTAAAAAAATATTGTCTTCTGTTGTGGATACTTTTCTTTAAAAAACATAATGCATAGGATCCACTTAAGTTTCCCCAGAACACAAAATATTATGCGTTTTCAAAAGACGACAAATTTTATTGTTTTCTCTCACAGTCATGACAAACAAAAGTCTCTATTGTGCTTCTGTCGTATGTCGTTAGAAAAATAAGCGAGAAGAAATACCGAGACTTATCACTGTAAAATTCCCTCCGGTGAATAAAAGTCACTTAGTTTTTGTTTTCATTTTGGTACAATGTCTGTTTTATTTTATTACAAAGAACTATATTAAGATGTAGTCACCAAAAGTGATGTACACAGAGTTCTATAAAAAGGGGAATAAACGGTAGTAGATAGTATAATTGAAATTGTTTAAATATAGACAAGGGAAAAATTTCATGAAAATTTAGTTATATGATATATAAAATTATTTTTGTCTTTACTTTTTGTAAGATTATGTGCTGAAAATAGTTTCATTCATCGATATGATATAAAGGTTGAAAAAATATATATAGTCTCACAGTAATACGCCATACATACTAAGGAATTTTTCGTATATCGTGAAACCTCTCTATGGCGGCCATTAATGATTCCGAAAAAGTAGTCGTTTTGAGGGGTGGTCAGCTATAGAAGTTTAACTGTATTAATATATGAAATATCTTCATGAACTACTATTTATTTGGCATTAAATACTATAGTCGTGCTCTTAATTCTAAGAGCTAGGGGAATTTAGTTGATAGATTGAGATCTTAGAATCTTAAATTCTTAGAATCTTAGAATCTTAAATTCAGTCATTTCATTAGTAGCGCATACAAACCTCTTTCCTTTACTGACGTCGTATGGGTAGAGAATAAATCACTAAAACTGAAGGAAACTAAATACTTAAGAGGTACTGAAAACATTCTAAGGAAAAAAGACCAAATTTCTTGCGGATAGTTCCATTATTTGGGAGTCTGATTGCCTACAAACGTAGGACTGATTTTGTTTGGAGCGCTACGGTCAATTTTTGTTACACGAGGGCTTATTAAACAGGGACTTGCTGCTTAATTCTGGTTCCGAACCGCAACAAAAACATCCATGTCTAGAGTGGAACTCGAATCCACAGACTCTGGTACTGAATGCTAGTGCCTTAGCTATTCGGCCATCACCCGACACACACAAAATGGGAAACGGATATGTTAACTTGTTTGTTTATTTATGTTATGACCAAATAGTCTCTTTCCTCAATACTTTCTACTTCTGGGTTTATCACGAATGTAAACTTTCACCATATAACAACAGTAAATTGCTAGTATATATATGTATATATATATATATATATATATATATATGAATACATACATACACACACACACACACACACACACACACACACACACATATATATATATATGTGTGTGTGTGTGTGTATATCGGGTCTTTCACTGGTAAGAGGCATAGGGATAAGATCTTACAGTCTTATGTTTGACTTTGAAGGGGTGCAGAATATATATAACATGCAATATTTATATATATATATATATATATATATATATATATATATATATATATATATATATATATATATATATATATATATATATATATATATATATATATTTATTGCAGTTCACCCCGATTCTATTTTATCGACGACAACACCCTGCCACATAAGGCTCACCAAGTTGTCGATTATCTTGAAAGTGAAGATATTAGACGGAAGGATTGGCCAGCCAGATATCCAGACCTCAAACCTATTGAATATATCTGTTAATCTCTTGGAAGGGCAATTGCAGGTGTCCACCCCCCCCCCCTCCTAGAACCATACAGGAGCTGAAACCTGCGTTGTTGCAATAGTGGGACCGACTGTCACAGGGACTGATCAAACTGCCTCGTTTCCAGTATGGCATCGTAATGTCAGATATGTATGAGTGTGATAAGAGGCCATACCCCATATTACAGATGTTTAAATGTTCGATCTTGCAACGTGAGTATTGTATGATTCAATTTTGTCTCTTTTATAACTGTGTATCCATACCAAATTTCATTAAAATATGTTCAATAGTTTTCCATAAATTCAACGAAATGTGAAAATTCTCTTAATTTTGTACACTAGTGTATACACTCAAGAGCCAAAACATTATGACCACCTGTCAATAACGAGTTGGCCCACCTTTGGCGTGCAACACAGCTTCAACCCGCCTTGGCATGGATGCCACAAGTCCTTGGTAGATGGCCGGAGACAGATTGTACCACATGTTTAAGCAACGGTCACGCAAATCCGAGATATTGCGAATTGGTGGTCTTTGAACTCTGAGCTGTCGTCCCATGACATCCCAAATGTGTTCTATCGGATTGAGATCCGGTGAGTTAGGCGGCCAGGACATTAACTGGAATTCAGCATCATGTTCCTGGAACCACTCCAACACAATTATAGCCTTGTGACACGGAGCGTTGTCCTGTTGGAACATTTCATTTCCAGCTGGAA
Source organism: Dolomedes plantarius (assembly GCA_907164885.2). Lineage (NCBI taxonomy): Eukaryota > Metazoa > Arthropoda > Arachnida > Araneae > Dolomedidae > Dolomedes > Dolomedes plantarius. Next base: position 143,983,844 of record OU015496.1, read on the forward strand.
AAACAGAGGCCATGTAAGGGTGCAACTGGTCGGCAATGATGTTCAGATACCCTGTAGCATTCATGGTCTTCTCTACCACAACCACGGGTCCCAGAGACGCCCAAGAGAACGTCCCCCAAAGCATAATACCGCCACCACCGGCCTGTGTATGACCTACTGTACATTGAGGGAGCAACAGTTCGCCTGGAAGACGGCGTATCCTGACACGGCCATCGGCGTGATGAATGACAAACCGTGATTCATCTGACCAGGCCACTGTCTCCCACTGATCCATGGACCAGTCGCGATATTCCCGGGCCCAGCGCAGGCGCAGTTGGCGATGACGCTTGGTCAGCAAAGGCACACGAGTGGGACGTTTGCTGCGTAGCCCCATATCCAACAGTGTCCGCTGAACAGTGTGCTGTGATACTATTCTACTTTGCCCTGCATTGTATTGGGCTGTCAGCTGAGCCAATGTCTGGCTCCGGTTTTGCTTCACCATGCGAGACAGTCTCCGACGACCTTTTTCTTCGATAGCGTGTGGACGTCCAACACCATGTCGTCTACTGCTGGTTTCACCGTCATTCATCCACTTTGCATAAGTACTAACAACTGTAGGTCGCGAACAACCCACGAGTCGTGCAGTTTCGGAAATACTTGTTCCGAGCCTTCGAGACATTACATTCTGCCCTCTATCAAAGTCGCTTAGATCCGCAGCCTTTCCCATCACACACAGAAGTAATTGAAAGAATGATTCTTCAGACTCTCCAGCAGCAGTTAAATACCACTTCCACCTGATCACGTGCCTTCCACGTTATCCAGGCGAATTCATTGCAAAATGTAGGGGTGGTCATAATGTTTTGGCTCTTGAGTGTATATAAAATTAAATTGCTAGTAATAGCATTCGTAGCATCAAATGACATTTCATTAGATACTCAGAAAAACAAGATTATACTTCAATATCCTTCTTCGTAATCTAATTTATGTCATGAAATTTTGAAAGACATTTTTGTATTTTGCTCAAACAATTAAAATCCGGAATGCCTGATAAGTTGGCTGACAACTCTGCTGTCATTCTTTGCTGCACGAGAGCTGATTAGACAGAGACCTAAAACGTAAAGCCGATGGCAACAGTTGGACACAGGCCCACAGAGTGTGATGCCTGTTCCTCAATCATGCCGCCAAAAAAGCTGAATTTGTTTAATATGAATAATAAGGAGATATATTGCAGTTAAAAATTTAGTGCTTTTTACCTATTTATATATGAGATCACTGTTCATGTCATTGATTCTTTTTATCAGTTTTACATAGCTTTGTTTTAATCACCTTCATTTATCATTACTTTTTATATATAATTTTTTATCACATTTGTACATGATTGTTTTCATCACCTTTTCATATGAATTTTTTACTACGTATGCGAGTCTTTTAACCTTTAGAATTCGGGGTCAATTTTTTTAATTGCCTCTTTCGAACGGGAAATTTCATATACCCTTTGTAAGCTCGGCCAATTAGGAGGTAGTATATATATATATATATATATATATATATATATATATATATATATATATATAAAGACAAAGTTGAAAGTGAATAACCAGTATAAGCTCTAAAACTACTTGCAGCCATGAACAGGAAACATAAAGAGATAAGAATGAAATAGGTTTTAAAACAGTATCTCTTCATCAGCGGTGCCGATACTGTCTAAAAACCAATGGATTGTTTCTGATATATATATATATATATATATATATATATATATATATATATATATATATACAACCTTTGTCCAGAAAGTTCGGTGAATATGTCTATAGTTACAATGGATTGTTGTCTTACATGAAATTTTGCATGAAACAGCAGTTACTGTCCTTCGAAGTAATCCCCGTAGGCGGTAATGCACGTCTGGGAACGGCTGTACAAGTCCTTGAAACTTCTGGCGTAGTCGTCTTTTGGGATGTCCTTCTGATGGGTCGTAGCATTCCGTTGGATGTCCGAAATGTCAGAAAACTTGTGGCCCTTCAAGGCTAATTTCAATTTGGGGAATAAGAAAAAGTCCGGGGGAGACAAGTCTGGCGAGTAGGATGGGGGGATTCAGGGACACAACTCGCCTGGTGACCAGGAACTGCTGCAGCAGAAATTCAGTATGTGACCGGGCATTGTCGGGAAGCAGGGTCCAGTTGCCTTGCTTGGCGTACTGGGGGCTTAGCCGATTGATCCGTTGCAGCAGACGTTTCAGTATATCCACGTACTTAGCGGCATTTAACGTGGTGCCCTCAGGGAGGAATTCTTTATGGATGAGACCTTCAGAGTCGAAGACCACCTCGAGCATTGTCTTGATGCGGGATTTCTCACTTCGCAGCTTGTTGCTTTTCGTCGACCCTGGACCCCGCCACTCCATATTTCGACGCTTGCCGTTGGGGTCGTACTTCAGGCACCAGGTCTCGTCACCCGTGACAATGGTTTTCTGGTAATGTGGATTTCGATCCACCATATCGATGAAGTCTCCACAAGCATCAAGCCGAATGTGCATTTGTTCCGGCTTCAAAGTGTGGGGCACAAGTCGGGAGCAAAGCTTGTTTTTACCCAAATCCTGGGTCAGTATGAGGTGGGCCATCTCACGATCAATTCCCACTTCCTCCCTATCATTCGCACTGCCACACGACGATCCTTGGCCAATAATTCTGACACTTTCTGTACGTTGTCCGGAGTGCGTGCAGTTGCAGGTTTATCACTTCGGGAGGAGACTTCAATGGTGCCACTCCCTTCTCGAAGTATTTAAACCCCTCATACAAGCACTTCAAGGTGACAACACGTTCTTCGTAAACTTTTAACAGCATTTCATGAGTCTCTTTCGCTGATTTTCCAATTTTGATACACAACAGCATATTCGTTCACTGATCCATTTTGAATTTCGACCGAGCATTCAACACCTTCACTCTACAATGAACTGTTTCCACCCGATAAGCTAACTCGCAGCACCGCCGCTCAGGAACTGATTTAGATCAGTCTTCAACTGTCCGGCACGTTATGCGCCGGTTGCAAACTCTTACGACCGTGAACACTATGACGTCATTCACCGAACTTTCTGGAAAAAGGTTGTATATATATATATATGTAGTTAGATAGATAGATATATTCATTCTCGGGCCGTATTCTTGGAATACATGCTATCCCACCCCGTGAGAAAGATGTTAAGTATTGAAAAGTGTATTATATATGACAGTAATTTCCGCTGTTGGTTCTCGCCCGGAGCTTTTTTATACGGTTTTTTTCATGCTCTATTCTTGTGTTTTGCTCTCTATGTCCAATTTTGGATCTGGCGCTATAAAATCCCAACTAATCAGCTCTGCTTTAGAATGTGACCCCTTAAAGTCATTCAAATACATCATAAACAAAAAATTGTGAAAACGTTCGTTACAAGAAAATTTTTATTCCTGCAATAATTTTACTGAACTCGCGAAAATGAGTACAATCGAAATGCAGACAAGACAAGATTGTAAATGTAAAAGGAATACTATGTGCACGTTGAAACATCATGTACTTCAAAAAAAGTTCTGTTGAATAGAAGAACGAATCTTGAAAGCGATCAAAAGTAGCGAGATATAGGTTATATGTCAAAGAAACTGCTCATAGTTACTGGAGTATTTCCAGCATACAAATGCATTCAGGACGCAAAATGAAGAAGAAGAAATCTTCAGCAAGCTCTTCTTTTTGTCCTCTCAGAATACTTCTGAATAAAATATAAGAGTAATAATCAAAAATATTTTCAAATATTTCGGCTTTTCACATTTTCCGTCTATAGCTTTTATTCCTTAATACGTATTTGGGCATTAAAGTAAAACTTTCGCGTAGGTGGTAGGAATAAAGATAAGTTTTAACTTTTATCCTATCACAGATGAATCATATTTCTGAGGAAACACACATTTAAATAGTGTAAGATATAATCCGTCCATTGAACGCTATTGCTTCACGTTAGTGACTATTGATAAAGAAACACAGTTCGAAGACTAAGTAGATCGGTTTTATTTTTCTTTCTGTAAATTGTCAATTCAGATTTATATATATATATATATATATATATATATATATATATATATATATATATATATATATATATATATATATGTACATGGTGGTTATAATTAAAGTTCCACTTTGATTATCACCATAAACAGTACTTTTCAGATAACCCCATAGCCAGAAGTCACAGGGTTTGAGGTCTGGTGACCGGAGTGGACATTTTGTGGGGAAGTTTCGGCCTATAATCCATTCATTCGTGAAATGTTGATTAAGTAATAGTTTGACACATGTACCAATGTGCGGTAAGGCCCCGTCCTGCATAAAAATCCTGGTGTCTAAAATGCCAAGTTGCTGGAGTTCAGGTACCACGAAACATCCTAACATTGACTCTAATCGAGTTGCAGTAACAGTGATGTAACAAGTTCAGCTATTGACTGCTCTTCAAAGTAAAATGGTCCAATTATGAAACTAGCTGTCACACCACACCAAATGGTGACTTTAGGAGAATGCAATGGAACTGGATAGATAACACGAGGGATTTGTTTGGCCCAAATCCTGCAGTTATGTGTGTTGACATCGCCATTTAGGTAAAATGGGCCTCATTTGTCCACAAAATGTTCCATGGCCACTTTTCGTCCATTTCCATCCGTGCAAATAATTCCAAAGCGAAAGATTCTCCTGCAGGATCGTTACGTTTAAGCTCTTGAACATGTTTGAGTTTGTAAGGGTAGAACTGCAGCACTTTACGGACAATTTTGTACACCGTACTCTATGGTACGTCCATTAGACGTGCGACAGCACGTACGCTGCACGGACAGTGTTTGCTTTCCATTGTTGCTTCCTCGACTGCTAATGCAACAGCCTCCTCGGTTTCCACAGAAGCAGGTTTCCTTCCCCTCCCAGGTGCAACAGATAACAAACCCGTGGCTTCAAACTTTGCCATCATTTTCCTCAAACCCTGTGGTGTCACTGGCCCTCGGCGTATTCCTCTTAATGAAATATACCTTTTAGCCCAGCAGCTGGGTTCAAATAAATGGCCTTACCGAACAAAAGATCGGGCATTAGATTCTTTTTGTTACTTGTATATCTTTAGTCCAGTAGTGAAAAACCAAGTTTTTCAATTCGAAAGACCTCGGCGGAATTTTCTGTGGCCTAAAAACAACGACATTTTTTTACTTTTTTCGAATATCTCGGCAAGGGTTGGTTCTAGAGCTTAGATTGCAGTTACAATCTTAAAGAAGACAAAATTTTGAACAAATCTTACATTTCCTCTTTTTTCTAAACCCAATAACAAGCGAGCTACAGCGTCAGGAAAATGGCATATTTTATTCAACTTGTCGAGAAAGACGCAAAACTTACTTTTTGAACACTCCTCACGTTTATTGTTCTTGTGTTTGACCTGTCTGAATCGAGTTGGGTCCGAAGCGTTGGGGTAGGATTCTATTTTTGGAATCCTCCCCCAGCGTGGGGATTTTTTTATTTCGTTTGTATTGGTCTTTACATGTCTTTACTTGTCTTGTGATCTGTTTTTCTCTGGATTGTTTCAAACTAATCGCGTCATTCTTGGCATGTTCTTTTGCTCGGTACAGTGTTATAACGTGTTTATTCTATTTTAATAATAGTTAAAAGTGATTTTTAGTAGTTAATTATTATAGTTTAATTTAATAGTTTGTCACTCCATAGTTTTTCCTTTTCGTTCGTCGTGAAATATGAGCAAACCAAAAGTTGGAAGTTTGTTTTATTTGTGATTTGAACTTAAGTGAAGGTGATACTATAGTAGTGAAAAAGAAAGGAGTAGAGACTCTTAAAAAATGTAGTCTTAAACGTAAAAACCCTAGTCATCAAAGTTTTTTGAAAAGCTTAGAACAAGTGACTTTACACAGAGCTTGCCAGACAACCTACATTAATGAGAAAATGATCGATGCAGCTCTTCGTCGTCAAGACCATAGTAGAAATCAACAAGCTGGCGTGTCTTCCTCAACTCGAGGACGAACGGGTCGTTTCGATTTTAGAAAACAATGTTTTTTGTGTGGAGAGGTAAATGAAGATTTTTTGTCAAAACAACGTAAGTTGCCACTCGAAAAACGAAACTTGATTCATAAAGTTACCACAAAAACAGCAATTAAAGATTCAGTTATGAAATCTGCACAGATTCGCAATGATGAATGGGCCAGAAAAATACAGGATCGAATCAGGAATGAAGATGATTTGCATGCTGTGGACGCCTGGTACCATCATTTTTGCTACAGAAAGCTTTACCAAAAATCTGAAAGTGGATCAAAAAGAGGTTATCGTCATTTTTCAGATATTGACTATGCTATGGAGAAAATTTATAATTATTTAGAAGAAAATACTGAAGAGTGCCAATTTACTTTTGAGGGGTTGATGAACGTAGTAAATGAAGTTCCGGATAAGAGAACAGTGAAATCACGTCTCGAAAAAAGTATGGAGAAGACATTTTAATCGCTGAAACAGCCAACAAAAAGACAGTGATTTGTTTTAAAAACGCTGGACACAAGATTCTTAATGAAAGCTGGTATGTCAACAGGAAGACAGACCCTCAAGAGGAACGTCAAAGCAGACAATAGTTGTCAAAGCGGCAGCTGAAATTATAGTGGAAGACGTAAAATCACAAATATATTGCACTACTGAGTATCCCCCGTCAGATAACTTTTTTTGCGATGCCGTAAGTGCTATTCCTGATTCATTGAAGTTGCTATTTGATTCTATAATTTTGAAAAACAAACGAGAATCAATTGACAATTGGAAGAAAAAAAGTATTGCGTTATCGCACGCATTCATACATGCAGTGAGACCACGTTCATTCGTGTCTTCAGTGTTGACGGGAGTCGGTGCTTACCTGTACAGAAAGTTTGGTTCGAAGCTCCTTATTAACCTTCTGTCTGCACTTGGATTTGCAGCATCGTACTCTGAGGTTTCTGTACTAGAATTATCCATTGCCCTGCGATCTAAAGAAAGTAAACTACGAGATGACGCTTTCTGTCAATACGTGTGTGACAACGCTGATTTTAATGTTGACACTCTTGATGGTTCTGGAACATCCCACAGCGTGGAATGTTCCGGAATGTTTAATTAATTTCCTATGTATCGATAAATGTGTAGTTTTTGTGCATAATTATATAAACATGCACACTAATGTGTTTATAATAATGTATATAAATGGTTTATAATAATGTACACTGCTGGCCACCCAATTTGCAACACCAAGAAAGACAAGAGATATCACAACAAAATTTATTTTGTAGATAAATGTTGACCAAGTATCAAATGATTAAATTTATAGACTTCTGTGAAGTGTGGTTCCTGCCAAAATCAGTAGCCAGAGTAGACGCCATTGTTGGAGATCACCGCTGCCACACGCCTCGGCATTGATTCAAAGAGACTTTGGATGAGTTCTTGGGGTACAGAAGACCAAGCAGCTTCCACACGTTGCCAAAGTTAATCTGCTGTGGCAGCTGGGGATGGAATCTGGGTCAATCGTAGAGCAACCATGGACCACATGTTTTCTATCGGCGAAAGATCCGGAGAGCGAGGCGACCAGGGCAGCAATTCAATCTGGCGATTGACGAAGAACCGTTGGACAATGCGTGCCACGTGTGGTCGCGCATTATCCTGTTGAAATATGGCTGTGGGCAAGCCCTGAAGGTAAGGAAGGACAACTGGTTCCAACACCTCGGAGATGTAGCGCTGGCTGTTTAAAGTACCGGCAATGCGTATTAGAGGTGTGCGAGAGTGATATCCAATACCGCCCCTTACCATAATACCCGGTGCAGGACCAGTGTGGCGGTGCATAACACAGCTGTTCAGCATCCTCTCTTCACGGTGTCTCCAGACTCGACTGCGACCATCGTGGCGTTGCAGACAGAAGCGTGACTCGTCAGTAAAGACAATTTCATTCCATTCTGCCGTCCACATCCTTCTGTCATCGCACCATTGGCGGCGGAGACGTCTGTGGTTCTTAGTCAAGGGTAGACAAAGGAATGGACGTCTTGCGGGCAGACCACTCTGCTGTAAACGGCGTCGAATGGTACGCGCAGACACTGGATGATGCGTTACAGACTGCATGTGCTGTGCTATGGTTCGTGATGTGACTGAGCGATCCGTCACTGCCATGCGCACAATTTGCCTCTCATCACGTGAAGTGGTGCGCTGCGGTGGATGCGATCGAACACGCAGGTCCGTCGTACCCTCCTGCATCCAACGATCACATATCCGCATTACAGTTGTTTGGTTTCGTCCAACACGACTACCGATTTCCCTGAAAGATAATCCACAATCTCGGTAGGCCACTATCCTTCCTCTGTCGAACTCGGATACTTGATCAAAAGATGATCGCTGTTTTCGACGAGGCATAATTGATCGTTTTTTTGAAAAAACCACAAGAAAAACACAATTGCCGAACTTGAAATCGTCGAAATCTCCAAGCCTTAAAGAGCGCTTTGAAGTGGCGCCACAGGCGAGAGTGATGTGCGTCTGCGCTGAAATTCTTTTCATTTGCATATCTCACCTCCGCTAATGCATGTAGTAAATTTCATGTTATTTGCATGTTTCCTTCAGGGTGTTGCATTTACAGTGGCCAACAGTGTATATAAACGGTTTTTATTAATGTTGAATACTCCAATTTTTGTAATTAATTTCCTATTTATCGAAAAATGTGTAGTTTGTGTACATAATTATATAAATATGCACACTATTCAAGTATTTTGGAGTAAAAATATATATATGTTGTATTACACATATTGTGTATTTCTCAAATATGGATACTGGACTATATCCCGTGCGATATCCCAATAAAATCCCTGTCCAGGCCATGGTGCTTCTACCGCGGAATGCGTGATGTTCGGTGATGTTCTCGGGCCGATTGCGTGTGCCTTGTTCCCTCCAGACCCTTACACGCTTATCATCGGGTTGTAGGGAAAATCTGGACTCATCTGTGAACATTGCGTTGCCCCAATCAAACACATTCCAAATCACATGCCGACAGCTCCACTTTAATCATGCTCTTCTGGATTGGACGGATAAAGGAACACAAAATCATGGTACCCGGGCGTACAGACCATTCATGTGTAGCCTTCGATGAACAGTAGTGGCAGATATCGTCTAACCAATGGCCGCTGCAACCATAGATGTCACACGTGTGGAGGTCGATCTTCGATTCCGCTTGTCTACAACAGCAATATATCGTTTTTCTGAGGGGGTCGTAACCCTTGGACGACTTGCTACAGGTCTTCGGACAACTGTTTGGCTGGTTTGGAATTTTTTCCATAATCGTGAAATGACGGAATGATGAACGCCGAAGAAAAGGCAACATCTGTGATAGACTGTCCTGCTTCAATGCGTCCGACAGCCCGACAGCGCTCAGAATCTTCCATTCGTCTGCTGGAAGCCATAGAAACATGTCTAGCTTGAACAGAAATCGTACGAATGTTCTAAACACCTTTCATCCTCACTTACATGCAACTCCTGTAACCCTTCACAATGCCGGCTTCTTATACGACTGCCTGTTTTGCATATTTCTGGATGCGAAACCATGATTTGCAGTTACCTAACATATTTGCATACTTCCTTCTACCTTTGCAACAAATTTCAGCTTTTTTACTTCAGATTGGCTTACGGAAATCAACATTTTCCTCTCCGGTTTAACTTTTGGAAGTAAGTGTATATATATATATATATATATATATATATATATATATATATATATATATATATATATATATATATATATATATATATATATATATATATATATATATTTATACAGGGTGTCCATAATTAAACTTCCCTACTTTAAAGTTGTGTACAGTCGGAACTAGTGTTCAGAAAGTTAAGAAATTTTCTTAAGGACATATTGAAGGGTTGGGAATTTGTTTGAGCGAATAAAAAAAAATTATTTCAAATATTCACCACCAGAAAGCGATTTTTGAGGAATTACACATTTACGACTGGTTCTTTACTTAAAATTTCACAATCTTTTTATCCATAGGTCACCCTAACACAATAACTTATACTTATTAAATTTTACAATTTTAAAGTGATTGCAAAGTCGATCGGAAACTTGTTCGATAACTAATTTTCGGAAAAAAGATTTGAAGGAACGAAGAAGAAACAAATATGCAAATTATCTTTTGTCGACGTAGAGCAGAATCTATTATAAAATCTAAAAACTTTTATGGAGATTTTTCTTTTTAGCGTGCTACCTGTTGCTAATCAGAATGTCATCGTTACGATTACCAGATCGAGCTTTGTTAGGAAAATTGTTTTACCAAAACGATAATTCAGCACTAGTTGCTCTACGAAAATCTCGGAGTTTGAAGGGGATACGAAAAGGTCCATTGACTGTTAAAAGTCTTCGATTAATGGTGGCCAAATTTGAAGAAACTGGTTCATTTAACATTCACTCTGGAAGAGGAAGGAAACCTGTTTCCGCAGAAGCTGTAGAGCAGGTTAGGCTTCAGGTGGCAGAGGACAAAGCTTCCAACGAACAGTCTAGTACCAGTGTCCGTCGTGTGGCAGAACCATTGGATCTGCCCCGCTCAACTGTCCAGAAGGTCATGTGGAATATCCTCCGGTATTATCCGTACAAGCTTCAATCTGTGCAGAGGTTGCTTACACATGATTTCGAGACTCGACAGCGGTTCTCCCTTCAGTTTCTTGCTGCGCTTTGAGGTTGATGCAGAATGGCTTTGGAATATCCTCTGGACAGACGAGCACACTTTTATTTGGACGGTTCGGTGAATACTCACAACTGCCGAATTTGTAACCAGAGAATCAGTGTTTAATCTTAGATGCTCCGATGCATTCATTGAAAGTAACCGTGTGGTGTGGATTTTATGCATTTTTTATTCTCTTCCCGTATTTATTCGAGGAATTAAGTCCTAGAGGTCCAGTAACATGCTCGGTCACCGGGGAGCGATATGCATGGTTGTTACTGAATAAAATTGTTTCAAATCTGCAGTCACGTCAGTGTTTTTCCCACACAATTTTTATGCAAGAAGGAGCTCCTCCACACATTAGCCTTCATGTTAAGAAAGTTCTCAAAAATCACTTTACAGAAGAACGTTTCATCAGCCGCCACTTTCCTATTGTGTGACCTCCCCGATCCCCAGACCACAACCCATGCAACTTTTGGCTTTAGTATCGTGTGAAACATCTAATCAGTCTTGATAAACCAAGAACTATACCTGTTCTGAAATACAGCATTTCACTACATGTTGTCATCATTTCCCCGGACACACTGCGATCAACTGTAGAACATGCTCTCTTACGATTCCAAATGCTAGCTGAAAATGATGGCCGTCATGTTGAACATGTCTTGTTGTAATAAATTTTTTTAACTATAGTAAATGTTGGCTAATTCATCAAAAACGCCCTCTGGTAGTAACATTTTGTACTAATTTTTTATTCTCTCAAACAAATTCCCATCCCTTCAATATGTCCTACACAAAATTTCATGACTTTCTGAACAATAGTTTCGACGGTAGACAACTTTAAAGTAGGGAAGTTTAATTATGGACACCCTGTACATGTATGTATATATATATATATATATATATATATATATATATATATATATATATATATATATTCATTTGAATTTTAGAGCGTTGTTCTCATTGAATTATACATCTAAAGACCCAATCTTGAAATGAAAATTTGATGTCTGAATTAAGGAGAGTTTCTATCCCTCCGCTTAAGAACTTTTGTACCAGTCTTATCTCTACCATTAATTGGAATTTGAAAACAAAGTCTGATATATTTGCTTTTTCAAATCCGGTGGAGTCGAAATCTTTAAAACAAAATGTTTGACCAGGTTGCTCTCTCATTTCATCAAGTCTTGTTAGGCTTTACCCTTGCAAATCTCACAGTATCATTTCCAGACAGATCTATATTGCCAACAAAATTGTAATGGTTCCAGGGCAATTGTACTTTAAACATCTATCCGAAAGTAATGTATTAACTACATTTATTTCTTGAATAATGATTTTTTTTTCTATTTTTATTACACAGAAAGCACACTACGTATCTTACTACAATCAGAAATCAATAACATGGTTACACTGTGTGTTTCACCTAAAGTGTCATGCTATTGAAACTGTTATTTACATTTTCTGAATGATGTGTTAATTCAGTGAGTCGTCAAGGTCCAATTGCGTTCTTATTTGTTGTATTAAAAGCGAAATTTCTTTAACGAACTTTGGATGTTTCGTAAGCAGCTCCGCAGCTTGGCATAGTTTAGTTATACTAACTATAAATAACTATATATTTGACCAGTGGTTAACTATATGTTTGACCAGTCTCGAATTATTCTACTAGTCATTATCGCTTTGTTACTTGCGCTGCCGTTGTTTATATAGCCGGGGCCTCAGTAGACAATGTCTCCAGTCCGGAGTACATATGAAGAGAGAGAAGACAATATATAGAAAGATATAAATAGACACAGAGATACTTTATTTTTACACAAATGATGACCCCGGTGATGGACAGTGTCCTTTTTCCAATTTCCTTTCAAGATGGGGTTCCTATTTCAGGAGGAAGACTGACTTTACTCCAGATGACAACAGAATCTTACTCAGGAATCGAACAAAAGCACACGGCGTGGAAGGCGAAGATGTCATCTACTATGCCAAGTGGGAGGACTGGTACTATTAAATGCCCTAAAACATAGCAAATCAAATATTAAACATTTATTAACTACCAAAACAAAAAAGATTCAGTGTCAATATAAAACTGTATTAACCAATCCTAATATTTACGAATAATACATCTCGAGTGTAAAATTATGCTTCCATTATATACGGAGATAAAATATTATTTCTCCCTAACACGCAAACGCAATATTTTAAGCCTTTTAAAATTAACCGTGGGAATAGATTTACGCTCATGAAACATCATACTATTCAAAATCCTTTATGGCAGCGTTTGTTTCTTTTATTTTCGTTGTAAAATAAGAGTTACTTCAATTACTGAAATTTTATTCACATATACTTGCTGCGAAACTGCAATAGTTTTAATTATGATGCATTATGATGCTTATGAGCCCTTAACACCACTTCAAATTTTAACTTTTTAGGAAAATAATTAACCTTCTTCAATTACAAATCCTTTATTGCCAATTATCCACAAGAGCTCTAGAAATTTATACAAATCTAACGGGTAAGTTATATTTATATTGTATAGTTTAATTAGGAACTAAGCAATTTATATATGGGAAACATACGGAGAATTAAAATAATTAATTTTATGCTGAGTGTTAAATACCCTTTGAAGAATGTTTTAGAGGTATAAAAGGTTTGAAAATCTTTATGCAAATTACGATTATACTGTTTAGAAAACGTAATATGAATGCGATTATTAACATTTATTTAGTTATTTAAATATATTTTACCATTACATCGTCCATTAATTGGAATTTGAAAAAAAATTATAATATATTTGCTTTTTCAAATTCAGTGGAGTGGAAATCTTTAAAACAAAATGTTTGGCTAGGTTGCTCTATCATTACATCAAGCCTTGTTAGGCTTTTCCCTGGCAAATCTTTATTTAGTTATTTGTATATATTTTACCATTATCTCTACCATTAATTGGAATTCGAAAACAAAGTCTGATATATTTGCTTTTTCAAATCCGGTGGAGTGGAAATCTTTAAAACAAAATGTTTGACCAGGTTGCTCTCTCATTACATCAAGCCTTGTTAGGCTTTACCCTAGCAAATCTCACAGTATCATTTCCAGATAGAGCTATATTGCCAACAAAATTGTAATGATTCCAGGGAATTGTACTTTAAACATCTATCCGAATGTAATTTATTAACTACATTTATTTCTTTGCATTCTTTAACATAAAATTTCGGGAAAATCGGTCACTTTTTTTTGTTGGTGTTGTCTAATGCGGAGACACTTTGTCGTGAGACTTTCGCTTTCGTAAAGGGAACGTAACGGGAACGAGCCGAGCCCGAGCGCCGGATGCATGTGTAATACAGAGACCTGAGTAGAAAGTGGCGGGAACGTGTTCCATTAGTTGTGAAAGATTTGTAACGTCATGGCGCGGTTTCAGTTTTCAGTTAAAGATTTAGCCATTATCACACTTTTGTTAGAGGAGGAGGAAGAGGAGAGCCAGGGCCGTGCTTAGGGGTGGATAAACTGGGCAACCGCCCAGGGCCGCCATTTTTATTTCTCATAGCAACACTTTTCTAAATGTTACGGCTTTTTAAAGAAATCCCTCATTTTTCGCGGTTTCTATAATTCAACTTATAAAAATATACATGTTTCGATTTTTTCTAAAGAATCGCAGAAAGAATCTTAATTGACAAACTACCCTTTTGGTTTGAAAAATTTCTCGGTTAAAAAAACATGATTTATCTTCAATTCAGTTATAGTAAACCCTTGATTATCAATCCTTTTTTTCAATATCAGTTTCTACTATCTGTCAGTCACTACATACAGTCATTTGAAGAGTTATAAACCATTTTGTCGGACTTTGTTCGTTTTCACGGAATAGTTTCAAACTGAGAAAAACGTGAACATATCCTTGTGAACGAATACTAATACCATTTGGTCTAATGTTTGCTCTATTCAAAGCAAACAATAGACAAGACATTTCTCCAGGAAGTGTAAGACAAATAAGTAAATGCGCTCCAAACAGGGCCGCCCAGAGACTTTACGGGGCCTGGGGCAAACTTCTGTTGGGGGCCCCAAGAAATCTGATTAATCGAATAATTTTTTTTTTTTTTTTTTTTTGGGGGGGGGCCCTTTTTTCAGGAGATTATTTTGAATTTTGAAGTACGGTACAAGTTTCAGAATTTTCTTTCGGAAGAAATCTAATAAATAATTTTTTTTTAATTTTTGGGGTCCCTCCGGCAGTTGGGGGCCTGGAGCAAAGTGCCCCAGTTCCCCCCCCCCCCCTCTGGGCGGCCCTGGCTCCAAACCTGTTGGGAAGAAAGGGGTTTGAAGGCTGAAGGAGTGAGGTAAACAAAAAATGGCTTTTACTTGTTCTCTCTATCATTATAATGGATTTTATTTCCCACTTTTCCCACAAGAATTGAAAATATTACAAAGCAGGTACAATCAGAATGCTTTGAATACGGATTGTACGCCTGTCCTCCTTGGCACTTATTTCTAATGAAAATGATCTCTCATCATCTTTGGACTTTTCACTTTTAATATACAATTTTGCTGCTGAGAAAACAAGAAAAATTACTTTATAACCAACAAATCCATACATGTAAGTATTTGTTTTTAACAATTTACACTTTCTAAATCGTGTAAATAATTTTTCCATTATTCATACAAATTGATAAATTTTATATTTTAGTGGACCAATTGTAATTTTAAGTATAATTTTCTCCTATTGCCTTCCGAATTGTCATTTTGAACTTTGGATTCATGTATTTTGATGGGCCAAATCGTACAAAACCTCTCACCAGCTCAATGAGTTTTCATCATCCATATTAAATATCAAACATAAATAACAGTATGTAAATTATATCTTGAATAGCCACTTTTTACATTCTGCCATGAACGAGAGACAGCCGAGCAGTGAACGACTTCCTGTTTCGAATCGTTGGCGCCGATTCTCGGCCGGGAATCTGCCGAGAATCGGACGTGTCACGGCGCAGTATAAACAGTTCCATTGAAAAACAGGGAGGAAATGATTACGACGACTCGTCGCGCGCTCGGCTCGTTCCCGTTACGTTCTCTTCTCGTGCCTGTATAAATCGACCTTTAAACGGTCACTTCTTCAAGAGTGCTTTTTCACAGTATACAATATAATGTTGCACAGTATATAATATCTGTAGACTTGAAATAATTTTATCTTGCAATAGCCCAAAACGTATGGAATCAATGCCAAAAATCGAATTCTGAATCAAAAATTCAATGAACACCTAAAAGATTTATCCTTTATGATAAAAGCGTATCTTGACCCTAGGGATGTTCTTAAATTTGAACTTTTAATTAAAGCGCTTCTCTTATCAAAATAACATAAAATCAGATTAAACGGTTCATATGTAACGAGTTCATTCAAAAGAATTTAGTTTTAACTTACAATTTTCGGTTAAAGGGAAACCCCCAGAGACTGGGATATCACGATAGTGTAGTTTTAAAAACACATAGATTTGCTCATTGTTTTAGAAAAAAGCTGATCTTTCCTTTTAGGACCATTTTAAAATTTTAAGAACCTTACGGGTCTTTCCGCTCCCTAGAGGATAAAAATGAGATAAGACAGAATTCATGATGAAGTTTTGCTACACGTCCCTTTATTCTCTAAAGGCACTTAGTATTGAAAGATTTTAGATCATGGTTTTAAGAATGATTGCTTCAGAAGTAAGATAATGGTTGAAAGGACCATCTTTATACTGTGACTTTAATGTTTTATATCTCAGTAGGAAAGTGGTTCGGAGAAAATTATAACGAAATTAAAATAATTTTGTTATGTCTGTAATTTTATAAATAATTAAAACCACTATTATAAGTGAAATTGCTATTTGTATAGACAGTAGTTTTATTTATGAAAATCACGAGGTTAAGAGATATATTTAATCTTCTTTTTCTATCAGCATCATCAGGTTCAATCTTAGTATCGAGTCTTAATGAGTAATATCCTGTTTTGTGGTTATCTAAGATCATAGGGTATAGGGTCTGAATATTGATAGTTAAGTTTTGTCTTAATGGTTTAAACCAGGGGTTTCCCAACCTCTTTCTTACATGAACCCCTTTTAAAAGAATGATTTTCTTCATCGACCGCCTCACATTTTTTGCTTTAGTATATAAAATACAATGTAATTATAATACTAATAATTGCACATAAAACACTTAAAGATAACAATTTTTCTAAGAATATGAACAAAAAATTAGAAAAAGTGGTTCATTAGGATTATGTTTTATTATTTTTCTACAATTTTAATTTTTAATTTCGCAAATATAAACAAGATTTCAGACACAGTTTGTAATTGCACAAACATCACCAAGAGAAAAAACGAAACTGCTTCTGACTGGATACATCGGGAGGACCCATGTGCTGTTAATGTCAGGAGTAACGAAAAAATAGGTAACGTTACAGAATTTCGTCTGTTTATATACCTTGAATGCGGAAAGCATGTTTTACTGCATTAATGGTTTTATTAAGGCTGCTGTGTACTAACCCTATTGGATTCGCTCACCTTAATGTAAATCTATGGAGAAATGTGTCTAAGGATTGGATTTAATGATTTTTTTAATTGTACTCCATAAAAGAAAAAGAAATTTTACACCTTGGGGCAACTTTGGTTTTTTAATCCAAATGACATTTTAAAATTTAAATTATTTGGGGAAAAAATGTGGTAAAGTGTGTTTTAAACGCAAACTAATTCCTTTGATGGACGAAATTTATGTTGAAATGAATCCTGTTGCAAAGTGCAGAACAGTTCAGGCTATCTGAAAATACCATTTTTATTGGATTATCAGCATTTATGTAGCTGTAAATAGTAGACAAATTTTCTCCACGAGTTCACATTGAGGTGAACGAATCCAATAGGGTTAGTCCACAGCAGACCTAAAAGATCCTAAATTAACATTTTATAAACTAGTACGAAGGAGTTGTGGATTTCTGAAAAATATTTAGTTCATGAAGCTTTATCCATTTTTTTGTTTTTTTGTTTTTTGGTAGAAGTAGGCTTCTCAGAATGTCTATTGTAATTAACAGAGCGAAACAATGTAACCACACCCATAAGTGATTGTGTAACTGAATACTTAATAATAAGCAACTAGTATTACTAATATACTTATATTTCAAAATTCTGACATTACATTGCTTTACACTGTTAAGCAGAAAATTTCTAACTTTCATTAAACATTGCAATTCATACGATAGGAACAGGTAACCGAAAAATGTGCTGATTTAATCCCTGATTTTCTCTCCTTAAGAACGCCAGCTTTTTTCAAAATTTATGTTTTGACAGTATTATAACTTTTTAATATTCATTTATCTGGCCAGTGTGTGCAATGTGTGGTAACTCTTTGGCAAAACCAAAAACAACGTTACAAAAACAATAAGACATATCTAATGCATAGATAATTGCGTGACAGTATGCATCTGTTGAATGGATATTTTTCTCACTACTTGTGTGCACATGTATGTACATAAGCGTTTTCTCGTTTAAAAAATCCACCAAAACCACAAGAGTGATCATTTCTTCAATTCCTGGCAGTTACTTGTCATCTTGCAAATCTCCGAGAGCCCTCTAGATCTTCACATCTTGGGAAAGCTTTTAATCTCTCGTCAGTCCCTTAATATCCATTAGAAAGGAACTGATATTATCTCCGAAGTGTGTGGTTGGTAATAAGTGAGTAAATGGGAAAGAAAAGGAAATAGTATTTAATTAATCGTAGCAAAAATATTGACAACAGCTTTAACGCTCTGCAGGGCAGGCGTTAGGAATTCCGTTCACATCCTAACTTGCCATGGACTCGACAGAATCTCCCATAGAAACTTAGACATCAGCAAATTGTATTGGGATGCAAGGACCAGTATGAAATATCTTTGTGAGTGAACTTTTTGATTGTGTATATTTCTCTAGTTTATTTTGTTTCCAATTTTTATTGTTGGTTTCTAGTTGATATTGCTGTTTTGTTTTGTTATGTATCCTGATTCCTTGTAATGTTGTAGCTGCCTGGTCTGTATGAATTAATTTCCTGAATAAAGCCATATGTAACACACACACGCGCTTTAATCGTTCAGATTTGAATACCTGATCTCTTAACACGTTAATTATAAAGAAACTATAACCCTAAGTGCTGCATAATTATTTACTACAGAATAAACTTTTCACACATTTGCACGATCCCGAGGTAGCCTATGGGTAGCGCGTCGACTTTCTGTACTGAGGGTGCTAGACCGAATATGGGCACGTTAAATCCGTAGATCGGAAAATCCTTCTATAAGATAAGTGGTTGGGGAAGGTACGATCTCCCCAGATGTCGCCCCTGGGGTTGCTCGGTTAAAATTGTGATGGCACCTAGCCCAGTCGGACTCCGACCCTTTTGGTGCTATTATAAACCGTATCCGCAAACTCAGCCTGAAGCCAATATGGACCTGTCGTGGAACTTCCGGTCAGGGAACATTAGGTACAACAATTTACACAAATCAAAAAACCGTGATACACATATAATGAATTCAATGGAAATTTCAAATACATACATAAATGTTAATTTAACAATCCCAAATTCAACCAAACGCGCTCAAAAATGCACATTTCCCCAATGAGTACAGATTTGGCATCCTGGGATACCAGGATGAACTCCCCCACTAAACATTTTCAAGTAACATTTACACCGATAATCATGCAGTGAATATGAATGGTAAATTCTTAATCCTCCTGTAGTTATGATTAAAAAATTAAAACTCCAATAAATTAAACAAAATTGATTACTTTGAAGGAATTTTAAATAACGAAATAATCCTCAGCCAGGCAACATAATTTCTTCCTCACTTTCTAAAAGTAACAGACGAAGGCAAAATGGTTCAACAGAAGTGAGATGAAATCATGTTCCATAAAAAATAAACAAAGACTAATACATACTAGAAAAAGCACAGGCAATTTCAAAACGTGTAGTTTATATACTATTGTGTGTAGGAGTACGTGAACATATTTATTTACCCCAAACTAAAAGAAAAAAAATATTTTACCATTCACTTGATTAACTTATGAAAAGAAAAATAATCCCTTAGAAAATAAATCCATCACACTAATTTTGCTTTTGTTTTTCAAAAATATATCATCGGACCCTCTAAAGAATTACGAATTTTATAAATTTATATTTTTTATTTAAGAATTTTATTTTTCATGTATACACTAAATAACGTCATAATCCCCGCACATGCATTTCACTCTTGATAAAAAAAGGTTTAATCTAAGGTATCGTCTACAATTTCTCTATATTGCGTGTTAAATGTCCTAGAGGATACTTCAGGGAAAAAATAACTCACTGCATTCAAGAAAGGTTAATCACAGCGAGAAAGCTTTTGTAGCAGAAATTCTAACCCTCTTTTTCCTCTAATAAGGAATGATAACGTTACATTACATTCAGGTCGAACCACTTCCTTTCTAAGAATTTTGCTTTCATATTTTAACTCACCACGTTTAAATTTATAAAGAAACATAAAATTTTGAAAAAGAGATAAAAAAATGTGATTTTATCGACAATATTAACAACAAACTTATAACAATACAACTTAAGGAGTATATTACTTAAACATTGACAAAGCCATTTAAACCTTATACTCTTTCCTAATTTTATATAATTCTTCTCAGCAATTCATAAATTTCACCTAGAATTCGTCAGCATTCAATTAGTCACCGAGTTTCTCTAACGAACAGCTGAATAATTAACTCTATGTTTGGCGGGATGTTTATTGATTGGTCCTCTACGCAATGGATGCATTTATCAAAATTTGGGCTTAACAAGTTTCTCTGATTGATTGCGTTTCATGGGGTACAACCTTTATTTAAATCATGGATATGTCATCTTATTTTCTATTTCATAAAAGTCTCAAATAAGGAAAATATATTTATTTTGATATAAAACATCCGCAGTTTCGGTATAAAAATTTATAGGATAAAATTAACACAATACGTACACAATCGAACATCTTCTTCTAAAAAATGATATCCGAAATGTATGTATGACTTCACTTAATATAATACTTTGGTGCCTGAAGCAGCCTAGTTATCACACGTCGGGCTTAGAACTTTGAGGGGGGGGGGGGGTGAACACTCGGTTCGAATCTCGACGAACGACATTAAATAGCTTTATCTCTAGTCCGGAAAACGACACATTAAACCCGTTGACCGGAGAGTTCTATGAGGTCAGTCCCTGGGGGTGCTCGGTCACAGTTGAGGTGGAATCAGAGGGGATGTTGGTTTATCAATACGGTGAACTCCGTACATTGAAAGCAAGCTACGATCTCAGTGGATCCATACATTGAAAGCAAGCTACGATCTCAGTGGATTATGTGCGAATGTATACAGTGATAATTCTCCTGCATTAACAAAGAATATAATACTTTGGTAAAGAAACATTTAATTCTTTACTAACGGGACAGAAGGTGTTCTGTTAGGAAGGAGAACGGGACATAAGGAGAGGGAAGAATACTAGCACTTACGTTCCAGTTAATAGATTACATCCATGAAAGAAATTTTAAAATTCTAGTTGAAGTCTGTAATATTTTCGTTGGAAATATGTTGTTTGAATTTCTTTAGAAGCTCATATGCGCAAGAAAGTTATGGCAATTCACTACTGCTTTCAGAGATTAAAGATTAGTTCATTTTCAAGACAGGGTCTACAGTATGGATCTCGTAAGAAAATTTTAGTGAAGTTATCTCAGTTTAGTTGCTTTCTTTGAAAAAACAACGGGCGTGTGTTACTCTTCTGGTAGTTGTGGCTGAGCGTATTTTAATCCTTTAACAATGTAAAATCAACAAAATGGATGTCGAAGGAAAATTTTAGGTTAGATATTACCTTAAGTTAGATATTCCCTTTGCGACCTTAAGTTTGCTATGTCCTCTTTAGATGACAAAAAATTTATGTTTTATACCACTGTTAGGAGTACCTGAACGTAAATTAATGATTTAGAAACGTACGAGCAACAAAACGGAACTCATTGGAGAAATTCATTTCATTACTATTATATTTCTCTACAACTATTGTCGTTTCTTTGCGATTGAAAGTGTAATACAAAATTAAATTGATGACGGATTTTATATGAAATATATTAAGATGGCCGATTAAGGTGCGTTTTATGAGATCGCTTATTAAAGTGGCAATGATATGATTTGTAAAAATGTCAGGAGCATTTAGAGACATCAAGTGATAGAGAAACATAACACATGTGATTTCATGTAAAACTGATATACAGAAAAGTTCTGTCAAAAGTGAAGTTAAAACTTAAGATTTTCCGATAGGAAAATTTCTTAAAAGAATCAAGACAATATCCTTAAAATACTTGCATCTGAAATACCTTATCTGTCACTAAAATATCTGACTAAAGTAAAATAAAGATCATAAAAACATTAAATCATTTTATTTAAAAAAATAAGGAATTAATAGTAATTCAAGTAAAATTAATATGGGTTTCTCACAGTTTTAATATCTCTCCCATATACAAAGAAATATTCTTCCGACCAATGACGTACATATGCTAAAATGCATAACGAAGAGTTCATTTTTCTACGACTAGTCATTGTTTTAATTACTGCTGTTAAATCAAAGTTGAATTCCGAATGCATCTATGATTTCAGAATGAAAATAAAGTCTATGTTGGGTCTAGTTTTCAGACAGATAAATTATTTTATAGTCACAGGATATTGACAAATATCTTTAATAATATCGCAATATGCTTGCCGTTTGAAAAATGGATTCACGTACAGTGTTAACACTGTCATCGAACTATATACTCTCGCAATCAACCCCAGAACATTACCTTCTAGTGTGTATTATTTGCCCTACAGCCAATTTCGCTGTAACATATAATAACACACAGATAGAATGAAATGCCTCCGAAGTTTGATCTATCTAAATTGCGCCAGACAAGCATGTAGAGTTATTAACATAAAATACCTCCATCTCTTTTAGTTTGAAATCTTTGTAAGAGTCTGAATCAGAAATATATTCATCAGGTCTGATGACTACATTTGTCTAATTGCCTGAGAGAGATCATAAATAATCCAATGATGTTTCATGGGAAAGGGATTTAAAATATTGAGATCACTGGAACGATACACTGTAAAATCGAAATGCTGTTTCAGGGTGTGATGTTTCTAGGTAGCGAATTTACCTGTTTTGGGTATCCGGTATTTCTATTTTAAACAAGCTTTCGTACCCTTCTAGTGATATTTACATTTCTGTATTGTGCCTAAAACAGCATGCATGCACTGATACTATATATATATACACATCGGTAAACTGTCTGGATGATTTAGCATCAGAGCAAGCATGCTGTTTTAGGTATATTACAAAAATGGAAGAATAACTAAAAAGGTACGAAAGCATGTTTCAGACACAAATATGGGATACACAAAACAGGTAAATTCGCTATCCTGAAATACTACACCCTGAAGCAGCATTTCATTTTTACAGTCACTGTAAAATCGAAAAGCTTTTTCAGGGTGTGATGTTTCTGGGTAGCGAATTTACCTGTTTTGGATATCCCGTATTTCTATTTTAAATAAGTTTTCGTACCCTCCTAGTGATATTTATATTTTTGTATTGTACCTAAAACACCTTGCATACACTGATAATTAATACAGAGGCTGTTCGCACATTTTTTAGACAATTTTGGTAAGCGGTAATAAAAAATTGTTTGCTGCAAAAGAAATAATTGCAATTGTACTATGTTTATAAAAGTCAAAACTATCGTCTGCGGCTTGAAAGTTTTGTTTTTATTCAAAAAGTAGCAGTGGTTAGAAGGCTACATTTATGCTCTTTCCGAAGAGAAATATGCATACTCCGTTATCCAAAAACGATGTGAGAGTTCCAAACAAGTATCCAAAATTCCAAACAAGTATCCAAGGAAAAAACGGACATCTTCGACTATTGCAAAGGTACGTTGTTTAATGTTAAAGGAAAATCCCCCTAGTCAAAGGATAGTTGCAAAATCATTAAAATGCTCGGTGTCCACTGTAAACAAAACGATAAACGTTGATTTAAATCTTAAGAAAGCGAAAAAACGCAATATGCATCGTCTTCTTCCAAATCATATCGCTGAATGCTGGACACGCTGCAGAATTCTATATGAGAAACACTTATCCAAAGAAAAATGGAAAACAATTGTCACAATAGATGAATCATGGGTGTATTTAAATGATTGCAACAAAAAAAGAGCCATTTATTATCATAAAAGGGGAGAAAAAAATTTAAGTACATGGTTCAAAGAATCGAAAGAAAGTTTTTCTAAGGGATTCATGATTGTTGCTGGTTTTTCTTATAATGGCAAGTTAAAAATAAAGAGAGTGGAAAAAATGTCAAGATTAACTCCAAATACTATCAGGAACATATTTTATCGCCAATTTTTCTGAATGAAATACCATCGCTTTACCCACAGTGCCATCAATCTGTGAGACTCCATCAGGACAAAGCTAGCAGTCACACATCAAAATCCACTGCAAATTTCCTAAAAGAAATGGAACAAAAAACTGGTATCAAGGCCATACCCTTCACTGATATCCCTACTAAATCTCCCGATGTATCACCTATGAATTTTTGTGCTTTCGGACTTTTAAAATCTGCATTATCCAAACGTCGTCCCAAAACCCTTACAGGACTCCGGAAAGCTGTTCAGGAGGAATGGGATAGAATACCTCTTCTGACACTTCAAAAGGCATTATTATCCTGGAAATTGCGGTTTCGAAAGATATTTCATAATAAGGGATGTCAAATAGAATATTTAAAACACAAGAATTTTATGTAATTTAGTGTTGTGAATAGAATATACATCGTCTAAAAAATGTGTGAACAGCCTCTGTATATATATATATATATATATATATATATATATATATATATATATATATATCGGTAAACTGCCTGGATGATTTAACATCAGCGCAAGCATCCTGTTTTAGGTATATTTCAAAATTGAAAACATGACGAAAAGGGTGCGAAATCATGTTTCAGATGCAAATATGCGATACACAAAACAGGTAAATTCGCTATCCGGAAACATTACACTCTGAAACAGCATTTCATTTTTACAGTGTACAGGCATCAAGATTCGAAGACCCGAGATTGAATCCCTACTTCAGTAGATGGTCTGTATAGGAGTATCCGGCAGTTACAGAGAATGATAAAGAAAAGTCTGGAATCACATGTTAAATATTTTTTTTTTCGGGAAATTCAAAGCCTATCAGAGAATGTAAAAGTAATGATAATAACGATAATAGCAATACGTAAGCCCAAACATCCTGCTTTTTTAGCTTTAAAACGAAAAGAAAAATATAAGAATGCAATTAATTTTTTTTTATGAAATCGCTGAGATGGTTGAGCAGCTAAAACGTTAAACTTAAGTTCTAAAGTGCCGGTGTCAATCTCCGGTATTGGCGAGGGGTATAATAACAATCTGAGAGATTGTGATTATACCCCTCGTCACTCCCACAAAGTAAAAATCATATCACAAGCTTGGAACATGTCTTTTTCAAATATTTTACTTTAATTTTAATCTAGAAAATTTGAAAAAAATACTTACTTTTGAAAATATGATTTTTTCAAAAATAAGTTACATAATTTTTTTATTTTGAAATTTTTACTCTAAATATTTAAATTTTTTTTAAATTAATATTTTTAAAAATGCTGAATTAAAATTAAAACTTATATATTTCTGTTTAATTAAATGAAAAAATTTTGAAATTCCACAAATAATATTTCGAGTTATAATGATTTTAAATTACCCCACATTTAAAAAAAAATTATATTTAAAATTTTTTTAATAACTTTATGAGAAGTATTATGATGTGATTTTGTTTACAAATTATATGGTTAACCATCATAAAACAATTCAAAATTTTCATTGAATAAATAAAAAAAAATTTTTATGTGTCCTGGACCCCTTAAAGGGCGAATATCTAAACTTACAAATATCCCACATTGGAAAACAACAACAAAATATTGCCATTCTGCCATTTTCAAAAGTTTTCAATCAATTCTCTAGGAGATCGTCCCTGCTTATTATATGTCTCTTTATATCAAGATTATGGTTATGTTTGTCCAAACAGTGAGGTTTTTTTTAAAGCTGAAAATCGAATGATGATTATACAATAAAGAACACTCCATTTTAAGTTTTTTTCTTCTCCATGACTTTATCTAAAAGCATTTACGTAAGAAAAACTAAATATAAGGATTTCTGCAATTTTAAATATGCTTGGTTTCGAATCATCATACTGTGGTTTTCAATAAGAAAGAAAACAATGCATATGAGCAACTGAAAAATTCAAATGTTTCCTAACTAAAAGATTTTATCGGAGGATTTCAAATACGTCTGAAGGTATATCGGAAGAAACATATTCATATTTTTAGCAAGAACAAACAAACACATATATGGGCCTGCAATCTCTAAAGTTCAACGTGAATAATAAAAATATAATTTCCCAGGGGAAACAACTCAAATTCATGTGAATTTGTATAGATGAATAAACATTTTATTCAACACATTTAAAGTCGAAGAATAATAACACAGTCCTGCGATGAAAAAAAATACAAGGGAATTGATAGCTGAACTTTATCTATTTTTCGGTGCTGATTTAAAAAAAAATAATGAAAAATTTCTATCGCGTCACGTTTTCTTGAAAAATTCAATTTTACTTGGATTTTTATAAACATTTACGATAAATTTTTTTTTTCGGGGTTGAATTTCTTCCCTCCCTGCCTGAACATCATTCTACCTTGGTGAAACCTACAGAATACCCCTCTGTGACACCTCCCCTAGCATTACAGACTATGTAAGACAACTTTATCTTGCGTATTTTGGCATGAAACTTAGAGATCAGGACAAATCGTGGGCTGTTCATAAAGTTTGTGTGCAGTGTCTTAATGATCTACGCTTATGTCTCAAACGATAGAGAATGCTTTACGATTTGGAATTCCTATGACATGGGAGCCGAAAAACCACTCTGTTGATTGTTACTTTTGTTCCTGCTATCTCCGTGGGTATAACCGCAAAAATCAAAAGCTAAGCTCTTATCCTGATAACATTCCATCGGCCATACGCTCCGCTCCTCATAGACCTGGTGTGCCAGTGCCTTTGCCTCCAACTGAATTGCCAGTCATCTCTTCAGAGTCTTCAGACTCGGAACATCCGGAAGTTCAAGGCTCTTCTACCGAATATAAGCCCTCTGGAGGTCCTTGCCTCCAGAAAGGAACTTAGGAGACCCTTTACCTTTCTCTCAAGTTGAACTTGATGATCTGACTAGAGATCTGGGCCTTTCGAAAGGCCTAGATCGACAAAGGAACAAAGGAAAACAAAGGTCGGACAAAGGACAATGAAGCTTGGGTTGCCTTCAAAGATGTGGTCAGTAAATTTCTGGGTAATTAAAAGGATCCTGTCTATAAAGAAATTGTTATGAATATGCTGGACAAATTTCAAGCATTGGGTTGCTCCATGAGTGTCACAATACATTTCCTTCACTCACATGGGGACTTTTCTCCCGAAAATTTAGGATCAGTCAGCGAAGAACAGGGTGAAAGGTTCCAGAAAGACATCAAAGATATTGAAGGCAAATATCAAGGAAGATGAGACGAGATCATGCTCGCTGACTACTGTTGGATGCTAACACGAGATAGGCCTGAGATTGAACATAAAGGAAGAACGCCAAAAAGAAGTTACAAAGGAAAAAGAGTATGTAATTAAATAGAAACTGTTTTTTGTTTTGTGTTTTGCTCAGTCTAAAATTTGTTTCAAACTTTCATGTACACATAAAAAATATTTGCTCCTCTTGGTCAATCGTCTATTTTATGTAAGTTACCTTTATAAAAACAAAATAAAATAGTATGTTGGTGATTTTCTTCTAGAAATTGCACCATAATTTGGTGTAAAAATTTTAAACTTAATGGAACTATTTTTTCTCTTGATCAGAGGCGTCTTGTGCGATCTGGCAACAGTGGTTTTCATCCATTTAAACCTATAAAAAATACTCGATTGCTGAAAAATCAATTTGTATCACCAAGAATCGGTTATTTTAAATAGATTTAAATGGATAAAAACCACTGTTGCTAGATAGTGCTTGCAAAATTGTTGAGAGAATTCCTTTTCAATTAGGATTTTAGCAAAAATATCGATATAGATTTTACAAAAAATCATGACGTGATGGAAAAAATAGAGGTAATTTTCGAAATCAGCACACCAAATAACATAAAACTTAACTAAAATTTCTCTTGTATTTTTCATAAACTTCAATTTCGCAGGCCTGTGCAATCATTTATTTACATAAAAGTTATTTGGATTATACTCGCCTTCATTATCAGGAAAATGTATATTTTGCTCATTCAAAGAAATTATTTCTATTGTTTTACAGATAATTTATACATGACTAACTTTATATTCACCCGAATGAAATTTTAGAAAAATGCTATTTCTTTTTTCATTACTTGCATGCCGACTTGGATTGAAAGATTTAAAAAATTGTACTCCGTAACAGTGAAAAAAAAATTTAAACCATTTTTCGTTTTAAAAAAATGCAAATAATATTTTAAAGTTAAAATTATTCGGAGGGGGGGGGGGAATCTTGTCTAGTGTGCTTTAAACGCTTATAAATTCCTTTGGTGGACAAATTTATAAAATTAATTCTGTTTTAAGGTGCAGAAATGTTCAGGCTATCTGAAAACTCCATTTTTTATTGGATTATCAGCATTATGTCGTTGTAAATAGTAGATAACTCCCTAGGTTAACAATGGGATGAGCGAATCCAATATGATTAGTACACAGCAGACCTAAAAGATCTTAAAACTAAAAGGTCCTTAAAATTTTATAAACTAGTACGAAGGAGTTGTTGTAATTGAATGCTTAATAATAAACAACTAGTATGACTAATATACTTATATTTCAAAATTATGACATTAAATTACTTTACACTGTTAAGCAGAAAATTTTTAACATTCATTAAACATTGAAACTCATACGATAAAAACAGGTAACCGAAAAATGTGCTGATTTAATCCCTGATTTTCTTTCCTTAAGAACGCCAGCTGTTTTCAAAATTTCTGTTTTGACAATATTATAACTTTTAATATTCATTTATACAGCCGGTGTGTGCGATGTGTGCTAACTGTTTGGCAAAACCAAAAACAACGTTAGAAAAACAATAAGACATATCTAATGCATAGATAATTGCGTGAAAATATGCATCTGTTGAATGGATATTTTTCTCACTCCTTGTGTGCACATGTATGTACATAAGAGTTTTCTCGTTTAAAAAATCCGCCACAACCACAAGAGCGATCATTTCTTCAATTCTCGGCTGTTACATGTCATCTCGCAAATCTCCGAGAGCCCTCTAGATCTTCCCATTTTAGGAAAGCTTTTATTCTCTCGTCAGTCTCTCAATATCCAATAGAAAGGAACGGATATTATCTCCGAAATTTGTGGTTGGTAATAAGTGAGTAAATGGGAAAGAAAAGGAAATAATATTTAATTAATCGTAGCAATTAACAAAGAACAGCTTTAATCCTTCAGATTTGAATACCTAATCTGTTAATTCATAAATTATATAGAAAATATTACCCTAAGTACTGCATAATTATTTACTAGAGGATAAAATTTTCCCACATTTAATTTACACGAGCCCGAAGTAGCCTATCGGTAGTGCGTCGGCTTTCGGTATTGAGTTTCCTTATATCAAATCGTGACAAGCACCGTGTGATACCCTCGTGTCCAGGCCAAAAAAAGAAATTAGTCTGGCGTGTAAATGGAGTGCTTTAAAGAAAAATGAATAGTAATTTTTGCTTCTATTGACCTACAAGGTACTCTATATTTCAAACGCAAATAAGCTCGTGATATAAAAATGGATGGTTTAAATACATTAGGAAACATGGTCACAGAACAAACTGAACTTTTGCTTCCCATAGTTAGAACGGGAAATAATCGTCGAAATGATCTTTAAAGGTGGAGGATATTTAGCTATAAAATGAAAATGTCTTTCAAAAGCATAAACGCAAAGAACATTATTTGATTTTATTACATTAGGAATCGATATTTTTTATTCCTTGGAGTAGAGAGGTAAACACGGCAAAATTACAGAAAATAAAAATACTATATTTTAAGTTTATAATTATTGATTTTCCCTCCTGGTGTCTGGCTAGGCGACGTTCAAATGGCTAGCTCCCTGGCGTTCGCTCTACACCCTGTGGGTTCGAGTCCCACTGTTTGGGTGGATGTTTATAGGCTTTCGGCATCGACTTTAAACTAATATCGACTTTAGTTCCTGGCCAAATTTTGTCTTGTATTGCAAAAGTTAACTATATCTTTCTCAACTAGCCAAATCCCCCCCTCTCTCTCTCGTTTGATTAATCAACGAATATACGGCACTTCATTGCGCTTAACTCACTTGTATTACTCACTTGTACGTATAACTCAAGCTGAAATTGTGAAGAATGTCAAGGATTGTCTCCCAGAAACACACTTGGTATCGTGGTAATCGTCCAGGAAGATATTTTGTTCTTAGCTGCGGCAGACCTACCTAGACGGCACTCTCTCGTTTTTGTAGTGGCCACCTGAAGTGTCTCACATACAACTGTGGTCGCAAGACTCATCACTTATATCTTAAATGCAATTTGGACCAGGCCTCCACAGCGCACATTTTCGAGTGCCTGGGGTTGACTCTCGACGACCATTTTTCAGATCCTCTTTTGGTTTAGGACTTTGTGCGGAAGAATGGATTCGGGGATAGCTAGGGCCTAGACGTGGAGATCAGCAACAACAATAGCAACATAGCTTTAGCTTAACTTAGTTCCTTTATGTTACTGAAACACCTTATTTGCGCTGTAGCATTTGTAGATATTTTTCAGGATTTCCCAGAAGTAAAATAAATGATAAGAAAGTGATTTGGGATTTATATATCACTTTTACTTAACAATTTGTTACCGAGTGGCTTAATGTTAAGGCATCAGCCTGACATGCCAGGGACGCGAGTTCGATTCCAGCATAAGACTTGTTATGTTCTGGGGAACCCGTCAGTCTTCCGCCTGCAAAAGGAGCTCCGTCTAGAAAGGGCAGCTGCAACCCATCATCTATCGCCAGTGTCATCCTTTGTCAGTAAAAATTCTTCTGTGATTTATGTTTCTATTTTCTTGTATTCATATGTACACCGGACTGGGGTGTGACGTATAGAAGTCCAACTTCTCTTGAGTCAAAGGCACCCCCTCTTCTGCGGATAGTGCTTCTATCCGCGGACATGACAACAAACAAACAAACTTAGCAATATGAGCTCCGTGCATAATAGTAATTTTTTTTCAAATTTTTTAACTCTTAGTACTAATTATTCAGCATGCCTGACAGAAAAATGACTCAGTTTATCAAGAAGCAAATTTTAAGGTGAAATGAAATGCACTAATAGACTATTCTTGTATGTTGGGAAGCGGTAATGCAAATTTCGGAAGCAACGTGGAGCTCCGCCTTCCTCACGTCACGACTGACGTACTGACCTGACTTTGTTAAAAGATAGTAACGAAGCTCTGTGTGTGGACTTGTTCTTTCGATCGTTCATGTGTTTATTTGATGGTTCGTTGTTCTTCTTTAATTTTCATGCAGTTCGTGTGGACGAATTCACAGACGAAACTCACTACATTATACTACTTAAAAATATTCAAGCAAACATAGTTATTCTGGGAGGTATTTAACTCAACATTTAAAACGTTTCGAGTACTCACATGAAAATATATTGCAACACTACTCGTTTTTATATGTTAATTTTAAAAAGAGAAAATTTTAATTTTAAATTTTCGACATATAACAACTGCATTTTTATCCTACTTAAATAAGAAAACCATTTTTTTATTTTGTCTTCATTCCCAGTGGGAAAGTGATAGAATATAAGCAACGCTGCATTCATAAATTTCATTCCCAGTTCATAAAAACGAAATTGGATGCTTTCTTCATCTTATTTTTATGATATCGAAAAACCTTTTCCAAAGAATATTTCAAGTTTCCATTCAAGTTCATTTTTTATATATAAAATTATGCAATAAATTGTCACCTTAGTATCTATTTAACAGAAAAATATTTTTTTCATAAAATAACAAAAGTAATTCATATTAAAATTCACAGACAAGCTTTATCTTTTTTGTTTCGTCGATTTTAGAGCATTTTTGGCTTTTTATTTCTTTACATACAATTACAAGGGAGATGTTGCAATGTTAAGATACCTTCATTGCTTTTAAATTAAATAAATCGGTTTTAAATAACATCCTTATTTCTTGATATCAGTAAAATACCACAGCATGGTCGCCCAGTGGCTAAGTGGATAAGGCATCAGCCTGCCACGCCGGGGGTGTGGGTTCGATTCCCGCATAAGACTTGGCTGTATTCTGGGGGAACCGGTCAGTCTTCCGCCTGCAATTGGAACCCCGTCTAGAAAGGGGAGCTGCAACCCATCGCTGGTGTCATCGTCTGTCAATAAAATTCTTCTGTGATTGTGTCATTTGTCTGTTTCTATGTCTTATATTCATATGTACACCGGACTGGGGTGTAATGTTGTCATCCCCCAGGGACATTAGCCACACACACACACACCACAGCATTGCGTGATTCATTCCCTTTGGTTGCGAAATACTCTACTTTCTTTTGCAGTGGATCAGCAAAATAAAATCCAAATCATTAATCCTGAGATTACTCTAAAAGTCCTTCTATTAAGACAGAGAGGGTGGGAGAAGGTACGACCTACGAGATGTCACCCCTGGGAGTCCTTGACCAAAATTCAGGGGGGGGGTTAAGGGTGAGGTGATTGGTTCCTTAGGTGCCCCCACTGAAAGTAATCAATGATCCCCGCGGATTGATTGCGAATGTCTTGATGAACAAGGGACCCGCATTGGTAAACAACAGCTCTCAAAACAATGCATCCATTGATCTCTTATGCTCTTAAAATGCCCCAGTTTAAAAACTTCCACATGAATAGGACAATTTTACTCAAGTTTCTTTAAAAATTATGTTACGAAAATCATTAAAAATGCTGCTTTTTTATTGAATTTTTTGTTGTTGCTGTTTCTCTCTTATCTTTTTATGCTCATTTCCCAAGTCACTGTAATATGACAAAATGTATTGGTAAACCTTATTCTCTGTACTCAGTGAAGTAAGCAAAAAAAATTAAAAAGATATGCTAGTAAGACAGTAAGACTGAAACAGCGATCGGACTACATGACAGAGTATAGATGATGGCCGTGTATTAGAGTTTGCCCCAAGTAAGCAAATTATCCAAGACATGAAGAAGTTGGCCTAGGGTGGAAATAAATGTGTATCCTCAACACCAGTGAAGGTCTAAGAAAAATAACGAATAATTTGAGACGATCTAGTACAATGATTTGAGAAAATCATTATAGATAAAGGAAATCCTTTTAAAAAAATTTATTTTCTGTGGGGGGGGGGGTCTAAAAAGTTATTGTATGCTCAAGTGATTATATGCTCAGTTGTCAAATCGAAATGCATATGTGTATATATATATATATATATATATATATATATATATATATATATATATATATATATATATACAGGGTGAATCTGAACAAGTGGGAAAAACTTTACGGGGTGATAGAACGCATCTACACGAGCAATATTCGTCATTGAAAGTATGGGCGGAACGCAAACAGCGAGGCGCTAGGTGGCGCTGTAAATGGTACCCGCATGCCACACGTCCTCATTCGTTCCAGCGGCGGTTTTCCGTAAATGTTTGGGCAGGGATCCTCCATGACCATTTGGTTGGCCCATACCTCCTGCCACACCGTCTGGACGACAAATCGTATCACCCATTCCTACGAGAGGTGTTGCCGGAGCTGCTGCGTCCGATTCCAACCCCCAATCAGGTCGAGAATGTGGTTCTAGCACGACGGTACGCCTGCACACTTCATTTTGGATGAGCGGAACAATTTAGAAGCAACATTCCCAGGGCGATGGATTGGTCGAGGTGGACCCATAGCTTGGCCACCAAGATCGCCGGATCTCTCGTGTTTGGACGTTTTCCTGTGGGGACATATGAAAAGCCTAATCTAAGAGTACACCATTGAAACCAATATGGAACTTGTCGCCAGGATCGCCGTTTTTGCCAGCGATATTCAGGAAATGCCTGGTGTCTTCGCAAACGTCAGTCCTTATCCCGCAGGTGTGAAGCCTGCATTACAGCTGGCGGAAGCTCTTTTGAGCACTTTCTTTGACCATGTAAATCAATTACATTCCTGTCAATAAAATGTTTTCTTCAGTATCGTCTCTCATTCTTGTGTTAATTCTTTAAATGTGACAGTGGAAAACTACCTTTTAACTTCTCACCGTTTGCGTTCCGACCATACATTCTAAGACGAATATTGCTCTTATAGCTGCGTTCTATCACCCTGTAAAGTTTTGCCCACTTCTTCAGATTCACCCTCTATAGAGAGAGAGAGAGAGAGAGAGAGAGATTAAACACGACAGTGTTGTAGACGTAGCCAGAGTGACGAGAAGAAGACTATTTCGGGAGAGCCGTTGACACAACGGTGAGGCAACCACAGACAGGAGAGGCATTGATGAACACACGGAACAGAGACGCGACGCACACACAGTATCCATGGAACTGATTTATTAAAAAAACTCGACGATATAATTCAGCAGACATTCAGCTAAGCACAGGTACATTTAAGGCCGGACACACACAATAGTAACGCCATCGGTCCTTTGCCGGGGAAGTCAGAAGGAAGACTTTACATCGTCGTATTGGACAGCAGCGGAGCAGCGCGAAAACAGGACAAGGTTAATGAGAGCAACGAGAGAGCAGAGAGAGCGCAAAAATCCTCTTTCCCATCTTTTAAACCATGGGGGTGCTAATATGACGCTAGGTGTTAACATTTCTTCAATTGGCCAGGGCCGATCATCCGACTTGTCCACGTGGGCCATAATTCAAGATTCTGAACATGCTATGCAAAGCTCGTGGTTTATGAATCATCCTGAATCACATGCGCCTGATTTTCAGCGCTTGGCTTAAGGGATAAACTAGTTAGTCGATTCGTTTACTTGTTGGTCGCAATTTGGAAAAAGGGACTGGGCTTTATTGAAAAGGAAATAATTTAGAATACGCGTTCAGTAAAAAAGGTGGAGCGAAACAGTTAAAAATGGTGGGACGTTATATGATTACATATATATACATATATATACATATATATATATATATATATATATATATATATATATATATATATATATATATATATATATATATATATATATATATATATATATATATCATTCTTAACATTCTATTATAACGTTAAACATACTATGCAGAAATTTCTTTCTTCCTAAATATGGCTACGATGAGATATACTAGTCAATCCTTAAATCTCTCCATCGTTTAAAGAGGAAAAGTTTGACCTTATAAACTTATCTAAATATTCCTGTCTAAACTAAACTAATCTAAATATTCATATCTTAAATTACAATCTAAATATTCATATTTAAACTAATCTAAATATTCATATCTTAACTAACAATCAAAGATGAATAGATACATTAAAAATGCAGATACTTCATTTCTGTAAAGAGTTGCAGCTTTCAAAGTTGCAAGTTGATCCCAATGCATTCAAAGGATTTTATTTATTTTATGTGAGCTATTTATGTGTAAATATTTTTGTTAAAGTTAAATAACATTGACTGTAATAGATACATAGAACTATTTTGTATCTCATTAATTTTAAAAATGACAATGCTCTTTTAAATATTTCTACATTATGTACAAAACAACTTTCTGACAGCTAAATTTTTTTATAAAAAAACTTTAGTTTCAGAAAATAGCGTTGTGACCATAAATATTATTCCTGGGTTACGTTAATACATATTAAGGAGTTTAATTTTAACTTGGAATATGATACTGTAAGTAAATACAGTGTGCTGCAGCAAGGACTCCCACGTTTCGGACGTATTTTCTAGTTGTCAGTAGACACCATGAGTTGGTTCGGTGAAAATCGCAGTTTCGTTATCGAAGCTTTCTTTAGAACCAATTTTTCTGTAACCCCGACTGAGAGGGCATTTAGGACAACCTTCGGACTCTATGCAACCCATGCCATTCCTGTTCGAAAAACGATACTGCGATGTGTTTTGAGCGTCAGAGCAAGAGGGCCTGCATTACCACGAAATTCAAGTGGCCCTCCTCGGAACATTAGAACACTTGAAATTTTTGAAACAAGTCCGTAAGTTCACTATTCTTGAGGAAGTTGCCTCCATTCTCCCAGAGATGACCGACAGCGTGATGGAACATTTTAGAAAAGGGCATCGGTAGTGCATCGTAAATAACGGGCACAATCTGAGTGATGTTATTTTCAAAACCTAGTGGGAAAAAACTAGATTGTTAGCTCTCTTAGAAATATAAAGCTTACGGTCGTAGTGGCCCAGTTGGCAAGAGCAGCAGACTAGTGATTTGGAAGTCACTGGTTCGATGCTCGTCGCAGACAAATCCACTGCCGTATACACTATAGTGCACTGTAAAAAGGGAATGCTCTTTCAGGGTGTAATGTTTCCGTATAGCGAATTTACCTGTTTTGTGTATCCCATATTTGTATCTGAAACATGCTTTCGTACCCTTTTAGTTATGCATCCATTTTTGTAATATACCTAAAACAGCATGCTTGCGCTGATGCTAAATCCTCCAGACAGTTTGCCGATGTATATATATATATATATATATATATATATATATATATATATATATATAGTATCAGTGCATGCATGCTGTTTTAGGTACAATACAAAAATGTAAATATCACTAGAAGGGTACGAAAGCTTGTTTAAAATAGAAATACGGGATATCCAAAACAGGTAAATTCGCTACCCAGAAACATCACACCCTGAAACAGAATTTCGATTTTACAGTGTGGCGGCTGGTGCCCGTAAAATCTGTCGTGGCTGCAGTGTCGTCCAAGTTCTCAAAATTACCTCTGGAGGTGCGGGGTCAAGTGTTCTGGTGTTGTCACTTGACTCGGTTCAAAATTACGGGACTGGTCCTTTTGCCAAATTGGACTCCGACCCTTGTGGTGCCAGTCAAAGCAGGAGCCACCAATTCATCGCCCATAGCCTTTGGGACATGATCTGATGTTGCCATCGGTCACGTGGCATAAGTAGCAACAACAACATATAAAGCTTTTTTTCTGTAAATTGTTTCGTTTTTTTTTTTACCCTTTAAAATTTGGGAGTCCATACTTCCGTACCCTGAGCAGGCATATAATTAAATTTTGTTAGTCCCATTTAGTTAATGCAACCTAGAGAGAAATGAGTGTGGTATGTGAGCTACTTCTGTACTATAAGTTTTATAAGTACTGTTAAAACTTTAAGAAATATTCTTTTAGATAATTTATCAAAAAAATTTAAATGCGACCAAGGTAGGTCCTCTGTACCCTGATTCCAAAAAGATGAATCCTAACGATTCGTACATTTTCTATTTTTTTCATTTGATATGTATATCGTTTAATTCCTTATCTTTATGTTTGTATGCTCCAATCTTACAAAAGGATAAGAAATACAGAAGAAATATCCAGTTCATACACACTAACACATTGCATTTGTCTTTGGTATATTTATTGAATACATTAAGGGATATTTTTTAATGGTTATAAAGTATTAAAAACTGTCTCAAAAACTGGTTAGGTGTTAACACATTGTTTCAAAATCAGAATCTAGAAATTCATGAATCTATATTAATTACTGTATACTCAAACATTAGACATCAGTCTAGACGTCACAAAAAAAATTCTTATTTCTTTTTTCTTTTTTTGTTGAGAAGCATTGCTATAAACTCATGCTCTCTTTAATTTGGACGACAAGATTTCTACGTGTATTCGCTGTCCTTTTCGAATTTCTAATCAGCTAAGATTAGATAACTAAATTGATGTTTTCTAAGAGAGGGAAATTATTTGAAGGGCAATCAGCTACTACTGAATTTTTTAAGTTAGGCCTGAATAATAGAGATTTTCATTTCCTCCAGGAAATAGCTCGAATCTCGGTAAATCTACTGCAATCAATATTTTAGGTGTAGTGCTTTAAAAAAGATAAAAGTTAACTTGAATAGATATTTTTGTACAGTTTTTTCCCTGTTGTTTTCTGGACATGGGCTTTAACATTTTATGTTTGTTTATTTTTAAACATTTCAAATTAGGTCATATTTTAAAAAAATAATAATTTAGTGTTCTTTCAACTTTTCCTTCATACATTTATATTGTATTAAAATCTTATGTATTTGAAGACTTTACATAAAGTTGCAAAGATATAAATGTCATGGAGCCTTCATTGTTGTATATTAAAGTATAAATTTTGTTATAAGGTAGGTTATAACATAAAATTGTAAAAAAGAGGTTTAAATAAAATCACTTTCATATTAAAAACCATATAAAAGACATGGAATTATTTTCTCAATAATCACAGTAGGTAGACGGGATGGATTTATAGCAGATTATTTTTAAGGATGAATCACAAATGGAAAGAAAATTCGATGCTCTCTATATACAAGGAAAAAAACTTAATTTTTTTTCTAATATTGAGTCATTTGTCATTCACCGGGAAGCTACTTTATTATGGAAGCACCATTGATGTGAGCCAGCATTGCTCTCTATGAAGGGACAACACGGTAACAAGCCTTATTTGGGATTTGAATCCGAGCCCACTGCGTGGAAGCTCACGGCGCTAACCGCTGTACCACGTGAGCGGCGCTTGAAAATTTAAAATGGACACTATGCTAGTGAGATCAGTTGAAAGAAAAACTGAAAGGTTAATATCTGTATTTGCTGTGCAAAGGGTGTTAAGTCCTAAATGGGCTAAAATGAGCTATCAAACAGACATGTTTGAAAAATCAAGGGGTACTGCAGGGTACAGAAAGCTAAGTCCAATTCCACTCCTAAATAGTTTTATTCATCAGTGAAAATTTAGGATGTTAAGTACAAAACATGATAAAATGAGTTATCAAAAGAGGCATGTTTGAAAAATCAAGGGCTACTGCAGGGTACAAATAGCTAAGTCCAATTCCACTCCTAAATATTTTTATTCATCAGTGCAAATTTGGGATGTTGAGTCCAAAATGGGCTAAAATGAGTTATCAAACCAGGCATGTTTGAAAAATCAAGAGCTACTACGGGGTACTAGCTACGGGGGGAAAGCTAAGTCCAATTCCACTCCTCAATATTTTTATTCATCAGGGAAAATTTAGGTTATGTGAAACAAAACACAAGTATGTTAGTTTTCGATGCCGTTTTTTCTCTACACTGCCATTTTGGACATAACGCCCTTTGCACAACAAACACAGATATGTCAGAGAAAAAGAAGAAAAGGGAAAAAATATGTTATTAAGCAACTATTTATAGCAGGTTTATCCAAAGGAATTCTTATTAACGAGACGGCCATATTTTTCTGCAAAAGGATGTTATAATAATTTCTTACAATTTAATGAAATATATGAATGGTTGTAAATAACATTCATTCATGGACCACAGCGTTTAGAGAGAGGCGAACACAGATCTAAACAACATAAGTAAATGGGGCATAACATTGTTAAACGCAGTTTTAAAGAGTACAAATTATCGAGAAATAGAAAAATGAAGAACAATACGGTAGGTTAAGGGTCACCCAGTGCTGCTCGACGTGTAAAGGATATATACTACCCTATAAACGATAAAACCTTCCATGAGAGGACGTTGATTTGCATTATCATCACGGCAAATGGCAAAATATTTTAGAAAAATGGGATAAATTGTGCTGCGAGAAAGCTTAATGCACTTTGTAAATCCGAATAAAGCCATTTCAATATTCATTACTATGAATTAATTAGGATTTTAATCTATACCTCAATTTTTAAATTATTTTTAGGAAAATAAATTAGGATATTCTGCACAATAATGCTAATGTTCACTTATATTCCATTAAGCAGTATTCAGTTCTTTGAACTATTTCAAACAGAAACGAACGGTGAAAGCATGTCATAAAAATAAAACTTAGAGCCGCTTTTAAAGTACGAAGTTCAATATGTTATTTAGTGACAACACAATGGTATTGATATGTTCACTTTATTGGGATTACACGCAACAAACGATCTTCCTGTTTTAAGAATGACATCAAATTAACATCATGAATAGGTTTCTAACAACTGATTCTGAATGGGGAAATTTTATAATACAAACAAAAGGATTAATTTCTAGTAGTCATTAACGTATGTACACGCCGAATAACGAACACGTGTCATACGATTCATAGAATTAACTTAAAAGCAAGCGAAAATCCTAGTAGAATAACTAGGCTGTGTAGCATTATATGAAAGGATTTGACTTCATAAACTGAGTTAAAACTCTGCACGTAAATGGATGCAGTCAGTAATCTCCTTACAGAAAATCTGTTAATCTATTTTGGGACTTTATCTTCGGTAGGAAGTTGGAAAATTTTGTTGCGCAAAGCAAGCATTAACTTTTTCAAAACATCAAACATCCCTGGAATACGCGAGTTATAAATTACTCGTCAAGTTTAACCATGTAAAGAATAGGGATATTTTTGTTTAAGTTACTTAAGTATTATGAGACATTTAATATTAATAACAAATTATTCGGAAAACTAATGCTGGACCAAAAGAAACGGAAATAATGACGGAAAGGCGCATATAATTTTACAGGAAAAGCTTATATATGTAGCATATTCACTGAGCAGAAATTATAACGTTTGAAAAATGATCTATCCCGACTTCATTAATGAGGATAAGAGAGTATTTTGCGTACAAAAATGACTAAGTCTAACTTCCATTCGTTAGAAGAGTACATAAGAAGAATCCCCAAGCCTCTGAACTCTGCAAAATGTGGTAGTAACAAGTATTAAAGTTGATATTATTTTAAATTGCTCCCATTAGAATGTAATAGACACGAGAATATGTATAAGGAGATTAAAAAACTGGTTTCTTATTTGTATTACAGCTTAAGGGTATCGGTATGGATTTTTTTTTATTTATACGCATTCTGAAGTGAACCTACGTTCTAACGTTCCCTTATCCGCCCTTGAAACGAGCGTATTTAATAGCGATTGTCGGGATTCGAATCGAGCATCCTCGGCACCGAAAGCTGACATACTACCAATAAGATACCTTGGACCAAATTTCACATTTAAACTGTTATAGCATGAGAGGGCGATAGAAAATTCTATAAATCACTTATTTAGAAAAATTGGTGATTTGAAAAATAACAAATAATTTTAGTTAAAAGAATCAATATCTCTAAAATGTGTTTTTATAATTTTTCATTCATCCAAATCTAGCTTTACAAAAATCTTCTTAATCCTAAGTATATACATACAGAAGGTCATACG
This sequence comes from Dolomedes plantarius, assembly GCA_907164885.2. Classification (NCBI taxonomy): domain Eukaryota; kingdom Metazoa; phylum Arthropoda; class Arachnida; order Araneae; family Dolomedidae; genus Dolomedes; species Dolomedes plantarius. The sequence continues at coordinate 144,024,884 of OU015496.1, forward strand.
AACTTTATGGAAACGATTTTGAAAGTTAAGTTTTATGTTTAAATGCCATATTTTTTGCAGCGATTTGCTTCTATCTTACAGCCATGAGTCTTGACAATAGCTCTAGCTCGAATTTTCCAAGAAAGTAAACTTTTTCTTTGTATTGTCATGTCAATTTTACCCCATTCCTCTTGGACCGTTTTCCAAAATCCGTTCAGTGTTCTTAGATGCCGTATTCCTAAGAATCGTTTTAATAAAGAGAAAGCGCAAAAGTTCATTGGAGAAGCATCAGGTGATTTCACAGGTATTTCATTAAATGAGATACACATTATTCATGTTTCTGATTATTTCTGTGCTAAATAAGCGGCATGTGATTTAGACGTGTGACTATAAGCTTTGTCCACATGAAGCTCAACTTTATCAATGTCCTTTCCATATAAGGCTGGAATTTCTTCTTCAAAATCATTTCTAAAATATTCTGGTGATAGTAGAGTGAATTAATTTTGGCTTTACTTTAGACTTTGATTTTTAATTTGCCATTCTAGCAAAATCCTGCTACTATCATAAATCCCTTTGGGAACTTTTCTGTACGCTGACGAAGCCATTTCGTACGCTCATTCCCGTCAGTGGAGCAATAGAAAATTGATATTTTTTATTACAGTCACTTAAATAAACCCCCACCCCATCGAGTGTTACCACAAATTTTCATTTTTAATCAGCTAAGTATTTTTCATATATTTTCTACAGTTTATTTTTCTTTCAGCAATATGCTTTGGCAAAAGCAGATGGACTTTAGGTTTAAACATCTTTTTTAACTTCAAATCTTTATGAATGATTTTACTTACAGTGCCAGAAGACATTCGTAGTTTCGATGCTATGGAAATTTGAGTCGGTGTATTTTCTTTTATGATCAGAGACTTCACTTTCTTGATATATACCTGCGTTCGAACAGTCTTAGGGTAAGATTTCGCGGTCATGTTTTTATTTTCACTTTCAGTTAGACATTTTTTTTCCTTTCAAATTTAATATATTATAAAAACCTTTTTTGAAATGCCATAACCGCGATTTTCACACCGCTTTATAATTTGCTGATACGAATATTTATCCTCGGAAAGCGCAGTTACGTAACCTTCGAGCCATCTATCAATTTTAGGAACCTTTTCAAAATAAATATTTTATTTTACATTCCAATCAAAACAAATCAGTAGCAGTCGATTATTCCGAACTTGCCAAATTTTTATCTCAAAATGTAAACGACAAAAATGCATTACAAAATCGTTTCCATAAAGTGCGAACGATTTTCTGTACTTCTCAAAAAGCAATTTCAATTAAATTCATAATTCCATGAAAAGTAATACATGTCTCTTTTGACGTCATAAATGAAACAAAAACTCATAAACATTGGGACGGTAATAGAATGACAAAACTGCAATTTCCAAAATATCAAGTAATGAAATATCATATGTCATTCATCTTGGTAAATTCATATGCATAAGATCACTGTAATCCTTTGCATTGTGTTTTCGAAAAGATACTTTAAAAAAAGGTATTTCTCATATTTACTCCCAATTTTGTTTTCCTTTCCGTAAGTGTACTTGCTTCTATTCGAGCATTAGTTCAACTGGTTTGGGTTCTTCCAAATTTAATTTTTCCGATATGAACATAACAAAGCGTACCTCTAAAGTAAACATATCGATATTCGCAGCATAAAATATAGAAATAAAAAAAAGATTTTTCGTGATCGGAGCATAACTTTGCCGTGAAGAAAAAACTGTCTTCAATGTTTACATTTTAAATAAATTTTAAATTAATCGTAAGATGATGCACGAAAAATTATGATTACCTTATCTTTTCAAGATGTTAAAAATACATAAAACTTTGAAAGATTTTACAGTAGAAGTTTAAATTACGAGTAATATCAATGCATTTCTAAAAGTAGTCTATGTTAGAAAATTTTTATTTTGCCTTCATATTCATCTTATAATTTTTCATCGTTTGATTATTTTGTACAAGTTGAATTCTTTATGTTTTTTAGAGAGAGCATATACATTTATCAACAATGCATGGGGGCTGGGAGTGCCTTGAGTGGATGACAGATCTGTACTGCTTGTCCGGCATCCTCCAGCCCCACAGAAATTGAAAATGCATCCGAACTTGGGAAATTAACCCTCTATTGCGTATTCAGGCTCTTGCTACGTAGTGACTGGACTTCAGGTGTATCATGGACGATGGGCTTTTTATGGCTTGGGGGTCCGAGGTGATAAACTCAAAGGTTATCAACAATGCATGGTAAGTATAATTTCTATATGTCAAATATATTTGCCCATTTAAAGTGAAAAGAATTAAAACTCCATTTATTGCACGAAAGAATTACATTGTTGGACCGTCCCTGTACGTAATGACTGCTATGGCACTTGTAGATACGTTTTCACGAATTTTCGATATGTCTGTACTGAGTGAAATGAATATTTGTCGATTATTGATGCAACGGAAATCTTAAAAGAAGTGTTTCTTTTTACAATCGGATTTGTTATTCAAAAGTTTTGATATTCCAGTTTGCTAGTTCCAAAGGTGTTAGATAAAATTCATTTCTGAATTTCGACTTCCTTCATGCACTTTCTTACTTTCACACTTAAGACTGCTGTGTACTAATTCTATTGGATTCGCTCACCTCAATGTTAACATATTCAGAAAAAGTGTCTACCTTTTACAACTACATAAATGCCGATAATCAAATAAAAATGGTATTTTTAGCTAGCCTGAAATTTTATACACCTTTAAACGTGATTCATTTTGTGAATTTTGTCCAGCAAAGGAATTTATGAGCGTTTGAAACACACTACACTATCTACCAATAAGTATTTGAACACATGTCATAGAAGAGAAAAACAAAATTTATTCATATTCAACAGTTGGTAGAGTCTCCCAGAGAGGCAATTACAGCCTCAACCCTCCGGGGCATGCTTTCCACAAGTCTTTGTTTGACGGCCAGTGGTATTTTCTTCCACTCGGCTGGAGAAGACATGCAAGTTCCTTTATCGATTTTGGTCGGTTTTTGCATCTCTTAATTCGGTGATCTGACTTGTCCCAGAGGTTCTCGACCTGTGCCCTGGGCTGGCCAGTCCATTCGGTTAACACCATTGTCACCATACCAATCTAGGATGGAGCTCAAAAAAGGACAGCTGCCGTTGTCGTCCTGGATGTAACATGGGTCCAACCCGTCAAACTGCCAGAACGTAGGAAGCACACTGTCATCCAGAATAGTGTAGTGCGCGTCGGTGTTAAGTTTACCAAGGGTCTCAGTCAATACCAGGAGAAACCATGCAGTCAACAACAGTACACGAGTGGGTTTGCGGCTCCGAAAGCCCACGTCAATGTTCAACAGTTCGCACGCTGACACTTGTTGATGCCCCAGCATTGAACTCCGCAGCAATTAGAGGAAGTGAGGAACGCCTATCTCGTTTAAGGATTTTCGTCAGTCGTCGACAGTCCCATTTGTTGAAGGTATTTTTCCGGCCGCACCTCTGTAGGATATTTGATGCTTTACTGGATACCTGATATTCACGGTACGCTCGTGAAATGATCGTGAGCGAAAATCCACATTATATCGCTTCGTCGGAGATGCCATGTTCCATCTGTCCTGCACGGACTATAACGCCATGTTCAAAGTCACATAAATCGTGATAACCTGCCATTGTAGCTGCAGGAACCGATCTAACAACTTCGCCAGACACCTTTTTTCTTATATAGGCACTGCAGATCGCATCGCGTTACGCTGATTGGTTAAATATATCCGTTATTTGCATACGCACGCCTAAACCAGTGTTTTGGGCTCTTCCGTGTATATGGGGAAATTTTCCGTAACCACTAAATGACATAGTCCAATATGAAAATGATCTTCATTTCATTGCGCTACATTTATGCTACTGACACAAAAATGGCAAAACTTTTAAAACAGTAATTTACAATATAAAATACGGAAAGGGGGGATTTTTAGAAACTGTGAGCACAATATGACCTACAGGAAATCACATTTTGTTTATTAAAAAGTCTTTTCTTCTTTATATACGCACATTATTTTATTTCTCAAACGGTTATTGATGATGTGTTGAAGTCAGTGTTAGTTATAAATTGACTTGTTATAAATCCCGTTTCACAAGGTTATTGTTTTTATCTTGTTTTTTTCTTGAAAATTTAAGCTTTTAAAAAATTGTAAAATATTTTGACATAAAAAATCCACTTAATCAGGAATTATTTGTTATTTAAGAAAAAAAATTCATTTTATTCCTTTTCCGTCGTTTTCCCTTAATTAAACTATTTTTTATATTACCCCTGAAGAATGTTAATGTCATTATGTCAATCTGCTGTTATTTAATTACAGAATTGCTCGTATAACAAACGGTTCAGTTAATAGAACTTCCATAAAAAGAGAGAAATTCAACACTTGTATACCTTTAATTGCCTTAATTAAATACTCCTCATTAAACAAGTATCAACCGCTTAGCGGAAAATTAAAACTCACCTTTATTACTGTATATTGGTAATAGCCGAAATAGGCATTCCACTGGAATTTGAAATCATTTGCCTGACAAGATTACTTATTTAACCTGTAATGGGTGTCATAAAATTAAGGTAAAAACTTTTCTAATAGAAAAAAATAAAAAGAATTCTTATGAGACCGCAAGCTAAATGAAACAGCTCTTGCGATATTAAATAATTTTACTCTTCCCTTTTAATGCTATGGCTATCAATATTATGCACCAATAAACTTCTGAATATGAGTGAAAAGTAACATGTGTGAACGTGTTTCTGATCACCTGGTTGTTGCCAATAAGCAATAAAATCAGGGTGATTAAATTATTTCTATTTATTACCCGTTTGTATATATAATAATCTGTAGTATTAATGGAAGCCTATTTTATCGGCAGTTTCGTATAGTATAATATAAAATGCTTTTCTATGAAAAAGACATGAGTAAAAATAAAAAAAATATATATTTGTTAGTGTTTCTCCATCCGGAAATTAGAAGATTATCCAATTTTGCGAACACTTTTTATTACTAGTGTTAAATAATTAAAATTTCTGGAAGACAGGAATTTTCATCAATCTTTACGAGGAACAAGCATATCTTAGAAAACACATAGCAAGCAACACATGTCTCTAGTTTCACAAATCATGAATAAATGGACGTATAATTTTTCCTCCTAACAATAATTAGATTGGAACTCGGTCAAGAATGACTGATTACATTTGTCTATGAGAAAGGTAAACTCACAAGCTGTGTTCTCGCGGTCCCTATCCTTACTACTCGAAAATTTTCAATGTTCCTAATTTTGACGTTCCTTCTGCAAGATATCGATTGCATAATAACATAAAATAACTGTAATTTCAATTAAATTGAAATATAATGAAATTTCAAAAAACTGGAGAGAGTCTGTACAGCGGCATTTCCCCCGAAAACAGCAGAGGTTTAGGCAACAGAGGCGACTCTGCTCTATCAAAATTTGGTTATTTCTAAGATCCCTGGGGCTGACGGCTATTTCAGATCCCAGTCCAATGTACGTATGAAGACAAGGCAGGAAACAGAAGCATGAACATGTAAAACACAAAATAATTTTTATTTACAAACGATGACACCGACGATGGACGGTTAATTGCAGCTCGTCTTTCTAGACGGGCTATTTCTGAAGGCAGAAGACTGACGAGTTCCCAAACTACATCCAAGGCTTATGCTGCAATCAAACCCGCATCCCGGACGTGGCAGATTAACTACAGATATTCCTCGACTTACGACCGAAATAGGGATCGAGACATTGGTCATAAGTTGAGTTGGTCTAAGTCGAGTTTCAAACAATTTTTTTTTTGTATATGTAGATACATATATTTTTTACTTTCATACATACATACGTAATTAAAATACATTGTATTTAGAAGACATAAATAATTCTTTGTCATCACTACTTATTATGTTAGTACAATCCATTGGTTCAGATTTTGCGGCAGAAGATTCGTTGCAAGTTTTTTAACAATGTTATCCAAGGTAATTTAAACAGTTCGTTTGTTCTTTTCCTTATATATTGTCTGGTAGCAAGCCATATTTTCCTGAATAGGACGATTCACACTTGTGAATCTTTCTTCATTTGGATCCACTGTTTCTTATTGTTGTAGTCCTTTATTAATATAATGAAAAGCTGAAGCCATTTCTGAAGCCCATGAAGGTTTATTTAATTTATCGTGGGGATATCGAAACTATTGCATCATACATATTTATTATTGCGTCTTAAATTTTTGCAGTCTTCCACAATATTACATCATATCTTTTAATAATTATGTAATACATATAGGTATGTACTGTACGTTCAAGGAACGGTATTTTTGAGAAAAAAAAGAATATATTTTTTTTAATTTAAAAATTTCGGTCGTAAGTCGAGCGGTCGTTAGTCGAGAAATACCTGTACTTAGCCACTATCAAAGTTCTAAACTGGAACATATACAATATTAAATACATTTATAAACTTGTTAAAGGGAATAAATTTGTTAAATTTCAATCGTCTAATAACATCATACACAGTGGTTTAAGGAAGTCAACTAGTTTATTAAAAATTAAAGCATTTAACTCTATCATATTTATCTCTTCCGTCAGTTTATAATGCAGCCTCTAACAAAAGAATTTAATAACAAATATCATTGCTACAGATGGGATCTTAATTAATGACATAGCATTTAAACATTTACCAGTCTCAAAGGGTATCAATTTCACCCTAGAGATGAATCAGGCAAATCAACACTTAATGGCTTTCTAAAAGGTTTTTAATGTTATCATTCAGAATATCTCTGAGAAGTACACCAAATTTATCCTTGTTAAAGTAATTTATTATTCCTCTTGTAATATAGAGCCTTCTGAGTCGGAACAAACCTACCGCAAAATATTAGTTCTTAATCTAAGAGGTTTAATTATACCATTATTGCATTTTTGTAAGGGTTCTTTCTTTTATAGAATCGTGAGAATATACATAACCATTTATTCTTTTTTAATGGTATCAGGATAAATTGCATTAAACTCGTTTTTGAAATCATTCGGCCACAAAGATAACGTTAAGAAATTATTAATATGATTTTTTAAAATATCAAAGTAAACATTCCTTAAACTTCAATATTCTTCCCCAAAAGTTTAGACTACATAAAATGACAAATAAGTTGAGGAATATGCAATGTCATCTCTGTTCAACACTGCTTTTATCCAAGCCCTTTTTCTATATAAAAAGGCCTAAACAAAACATTGAATCTTAGTTTGATATTTTCATATAAATATTTTACTGATTTCTACAATCAGCATTTATTGTTAAAGGATTTCTATTGTCACTATTCGTAATTTCTTTTATTAGCATTAGATGTAAGCAACGAAAAATGCTCATAGACAAAATATATTTCAAACTATTGGATCTTCCGACTGTAAACAGAAAAAAATACTATAATCACTTCAAAAATGCAAACGTAGTTTCGTTTTCAAGAAAATGAGTCTTTACGAGACATTGATTCTACATTTATCTCATTTTTCTCTCACTGATTGTACATTTTTCATCTCATATACATCCTCTTAGAAATGTAAGATATATTTACCAACTTGTTTTTTCTGAAACTAAATATAGACATCATTATTTATTGTACGTAGTTTAAAAGTAATTTTTCTCTCCAATTTTGAATACAACGGTTTTGCGGCAAGAGTAATTTTGCACAACGAACTCTCATTGCACATTTTTCTGGATAAATAAGCATATTTTAAACCCACAGACATCCAAATATAGTTATTAAATATAATAACCTACAGTGCAGTAGCATAAGTGTAGCTCAAAAAATGGGAAATTACATGCATGAATTAAATTTTGCAAGACTGATAAAGATGCGAAAAACATAAATTTTATTTGGAAATTCATAAGTCTATAATGTATCTTATTCTCAAGTCTATAATAATATCAGCGAATGAATACAGATATAACAATAAAAGTAGGATTCATAAAACTATTATAAGAAGACAAGAAAACTTCAACCTCGTATATTTTTAATTTCCAATTTTTAACTCTATATTCAGAATGAAAACAATTAATATTACAATTCATATTCTTTATTATTGCATTGAAGACCGTTAATATCCAAGATAAGGAATTTTTTGGCAGAATAGCGTCTGTTTTTCAAAACATTTTCCTAAAATGCTTGCATTATTCAAAATGTTCCCTATGCATTCCATATCCTTTAAAAACCTTAATTTTTTAAATATTAGTTTACCATATAAATATAAACATAATTGTGCACTGAATTTTTTTAGTGTGTATCTAATGTCTTAAATAATATTTCCTTCAATCTGCCTGTTATTTTTTTATGTTTTGGCTCGATTTTACTTAATTTTGGGGTCTATGAATTTGAAAAATACCGGGTGGGCAAAAAGTCCTATGAACTTTAAAAATACGTAAAAACTGGAAAAATAACCAAAATAAAAAAAGGTTTGCAGGGTTAGCATCGCTAGGCCACGGGATTTTTTTAAGAAAGGAAAAAAACTCAAAAAACAGCCGACAGGTGGCACTGGTACGAGCGAATTATGTGGAAATATGCAAATGAGACGGTTATAAGAACGTGCGCCCCTAATCCACAGCCAGTTCACCATTGTTCTGCGATCCGCCGCGAGGTGTCATGTATACATCCGGACCTGCTGCACTCTGCAGTTCCTGGATTTGTGACTAGACTGCAATGCCTTATCCCCTGTGGAACACCTACTGCTGTAATAAACGATTTAGAACCATTCTTTTCGTTATTTGCGTATCTTTTCTTTGACTTGACAAGTCAGTCCAACCTATCAGCTGTTTTTTGAGTTTTTTTTTTTCCTGTCTCAAAAAAATCCCGTGATCTAGCGCTGCTAACTCTGCAAACCTTTTTATTATTTGGGTTATTTTTCCGGTTTTTATGAATTTTTAAAGTTTGTATGTACTTTTTGCCCACCCGGTATTTGTGGTTTCAAAGAATGATTGGCAGTTTTTTGACAAGCACTTCCATTAACATTTCCCAGAAATTTGAAAGAAATCAGAACAAATGAGTGCTCATGGAGCATTTTTGAAAATTCTAGAATTTTTAAAGATTTTTTTTGATAAGTAGGCCCTGTTCAGTCCCCAAAGTCTATCAATATAAAAAAGAATGTCAAACGTTCTCATTTTGTATATAGAGTAAAATATTGAAAATAAAAAAAATAAATACATAAAAAAACGAGGTTGAAAGTCCCTTGCCTCCTTATAGTCGCATTTAAAAGATTTTTGAAATTATTCAAGAATATTTATACGCTCTCTTCTCACTCAATATTATATATATATATATATATATATATATATATATATATATATATTAGTGGCACACCCAGGATGTAATCTTGGAGGGGGCCGATTTGAGCAGATAAAAATATTTGTAATGCAAATAGAATATTCATAATGCAATTCCTATTTCTTTGGGGGGGGAAGGCCCCTTGGCCCACCCCCAGGGTGCGCCACTGATATATATATATATATATATATATATATATATATATATATATATATTAGACAATATGTATTTTAATTCTTTGTCCATATCCTTTGTATTCTTCCATTTCCCATCATCCTTTCTTTTAATTCTTGCTGTGAACGCAAACCTACACTTCTGTACATGCATTTGGCAATATTTGCGAGAGATGTTTGGTCATCTCAGTCCTTACGTTGAAAAGCGTACTGCGAAATCTTATTTTTGCTGTTGTTCACTGGCAGAAAACACTTTCAGTTATAAAACACTTTAAAGAATCAAATTTCTTACACAGCTTCCATCATGCGTAATTTTAACTCCTAAAATCTAACTACTAAAGTTTAAGCTGAACAGATTTTTTGGCATTAAAATGGTCAGATATACCTCAGAAATTGAGCTAATTAGATGTATAATGCTCTAAAGAGGCTAGTCTAGCCCTTCTTTTAAATAGTTAAGAAACTGCTGTAAATTGAATACAAGTACATAGTATTTTAAAACAAAATTTGTTTTATTGATATTATTATTATTATTATATATATATATATATATATATATATATATATAAAGAGAGAGAGAGACGAAGGACTATATTAATGAAGTGGAATTCAAGCTATTATTTGGAATTCAGACATCTGATAACCAACAGCTCTAAGGATACAACAGACAGTAACCTTGATATCTCAATTTACAGTAATAGCCCATGTACAGTAATAGCTACAAAAGACTGACCGTGCGATATGACTTCATTTTTTTCTTTTATTTTCACATTTCCATTCGGAACATGCATATTGTAAATTTACTGTAATTTTGTAAATATTTCAAATATATTTCTCTGAATTTATTTAAAATATATTTCAGAGTAACCAAATCTTTGTCTGAGGCTGGATAGCTGTTCGAAATTAAAATACTGTCATTGTTAGAAGATTTGAATTTTTAGAACTTGACGGTTCTTAATTATTTGGCCCAGAATTAGAAAGAGACCTTTCTTTTTACTTTTCGACTAGTTGTAGCTGATATTTCCTTTTCTTTTTATATTGAAACTAATAAAAGTATGGAAAAATGAACATATGCATTATAATACAGCAAATATATAAATGTTAAATCTAACAAAAAATGTTAGCTCTATAAAACTTAATGTAGCTTCACAAAATTTAAAAATATATCTTTAACAGCCCTTTTTCATACAGCATAAGTATACTTTATTTTTCCTTGAAAACTAATCCCGGCAGTACCGAAGAAGTCAAAATTATGAACTTTTTTATGCTCTTGAAGCATATGTTCTTCTAGATACAAGTAAAAGACGAACACTTTGCATCACAAAATATTTCCATTATGCATATCGACTGCAATTTCCTATTATTGTATTTTTATCTAAGGCATCTGCAAATAGTAGCTCTACCATTTTCTTAAAATTTCCATTGCTTTGTCAAGCGTATAAAAAATCTAAAAGAAAGAAAAAATTATTAATATCTGACATAAGTAATAGCCCCGAGTTCTATCATACAAACTGGGATTTCGTGGGGGAAGGGACAACAATGAAAGTCGTACGATATGACATATGACATGTCCTTACTACATTACAGATGTTACCCAAAATAATGATACAGTAACCAGTCATGATGTTTCAAACACCATGAAAATGTGTTATTCTATTCTGTTAATGACATTTGATTAATGATGTTTCCTTAAATAATTTTCACAAAATAAAGACTTTAAATGTGTAAACTACAGGGTGGCTAATAAATACTGTGACAAATATCGAATCATTTAATTACACACAGATGAAATAGAAAATGGAAAATACAACATTATTATGAACATTATACATGAAAGTTTACCATGAAATAATTTTACTCGAATCGACCTCCATCTTTATCGATTACTAAAGATAATCTCTTACGCCACTGTCCTATTGCGGCACGTATCATTTTATGAGGTAATTTGTCCCATTCACTCCGTATGAAAGCCTTGAGGGAGTCCAAACTTCTGTGCTGCTTAGCATTTACTTTAGACTCTAAAATCCCCCAAATGCAATAGTCTAAAGGATTTAGATCTGGTGAAGAAGGTGGCCAATCTTCTTGCTTGATAAACTTCTGGCAATTGGCATTTAGCCATTCCTGTGTTGTTTTGGATCGGTGGGACGGTGCAGAATCTTGCTGAAATATCCAATTCTTTTTGGGATACAATCTGTTAGCATGTGGTAATAAACGTGTAGCCAATACTTCCTGTTTGTAATATTCATCATTGATTTTTACCCCTTTATCGATGAATTTCAGAGGCAGTTTTCCATTGTGTGACACTGCAGCCCAAACCATAAGAGAACTCTTGTTCTGAAAGCGTTTAACAGTTCGAAGATTTTCAGGTATATCCTCGAAGGTTGCTGAATATACAACATCATTTTTAGCATTATAACTTTGTTCTGTACAAAACAGCTTCTCATCAGAGAAAATTATTTTTTCAACACTTTTGCTACCGTGCCGGTTCAGCAATTTCTTACATCTTTGTAACCTTTTTACTATTTGTGCAGTAGTCAAACCGTGAACGTTTCTTTTGCGATAAGGGCGAAAACCCAGGTCTTCATTTATGATAAGTTGCATAGTTCTGCGACTGATGTTCTCTTCTGCAGCCATTTTATTTCCAGAACATTGTGGATTTCTTCGTATCTTTTCACGAATTCTTTTGATACGTTCTTTTGTACGAACAGTGCGTGGACGACCGGACCTTGGTCGATCTTTACAGCTATTGGTATCCAATAATCGATTTATAGTCCTATATATAAACGTCCTATTAAAACCAAGGCATTTTAATTGCTTAAATATTTTACCTGCAGAAAATCCGCGATCAAAAATCTGTTTAACCATTAACCTTTTGGCTTCCATCTTTAAAAATATTCTACATGTTTTACTTTAAACAAAAATCGTCTGCGTTTACAAAAAGTTGCCAATCATACAAATAGATAGATAAATTGTTTTTTCAAACGATTAAAATTAACTCTTATTTTTTGGAGTGTTACAGTATTTATTAGCCACCCTGTAACTATTAACAGATGATATTAATTACATTCAGTTAGTTATAATGACTCATTTTAAATACAACGATATACGGCACTCTTGGCAACATAAATTATTGATATTGGAGAACAGAGAACGTAATGATGCCTATTTATTCAACATAATATAGAGAAAGAACACAACTGGAAAGCAAGAGACATTGTTATTATCAATTTCAAAATGAGCTACGTCATATCAATACCTTCATCTGATTATTAAGTGTCCTAATTTTGTCCGATTCCTGTTTAGGTGTGTGTTAATATGTATTCTCGGAAAGAAGAATCTGGACATTTCAGCCACAGTGAACGATGCAACAATCTCCCAGCTTCCGTGTCTCACTCGTTCACTTTAAGAGAGTAGCTGTTAATAAAAGCAAAAGTGAGGAAAGAGGGGCGAAAAGGTCAAATATCAACGAATAAGATTTAATTTTTCAGTTCAGCCTTTCTCCTCCTCTTCCATCAGCATCTTCAAGTCTGATCTCCAAGGTCAATGTTGTACATTGCACTTAATAAAACAAATTTAGTGCAGTACATTCTATTGTATTGCTTTTTTATACAATGTTCGTTGTTTATAAGCACATTTTTCTTATTTAAAAACACGTAACAAAAAATTGCGGTGTTTTGAGGGAAACCCGGAACGAATTAATAGAATTTCCATTCATTTCAATGGGGAAAATTGATTCGAGATACGAGTATTTCGAGTTACGAGGTCCGTCATGGAGCGAATTATATTCGTAAGCCGAGGTACCACTGTATATATATATATATATATATATATATATATATATATATATATATATATCTGTGGCTTGATAACAGAAGTCCATATGTCAGTTTTATCTAAGGTGACTTTGTTTATTTATTATGTCTCTTTAAAAATTATTATTTTCAATATAAGAAGTATCCAAGTCTGTACACTGATTTAGAAAACACTTTTAAAGCATCGGAAACATACATACATATATAGATACATACATACATATATATATATATATATATATATATATATATATATATATATGTGTGTGTGCGTGTGTGTGTGTGTGTTTGTTTGTATTTCCCTTTGGTGCAACATTATAAAAAATAGTAATACTATTTTAAATTTAGCCTCTATATCTTTATCATTACTTCTCCAGCCCACAATTTGTTTAATAATCTACACCTTAATTATCTTATAAAATTCTTAACGCTTCATCTCTGTATGCTATCACTTTGAAACCTGGGAATACGGCTAATACTAGAGAAGAGCCTCCACAATCTGTAACAGGGCTTCACTACTGTTCAAATCACAAATTAGATTAAATAACTATCAACAAATTTCTCTTATATCCTTTCTGACGCAATTTAAAACGTCGAGGGCTGTATTTTTTGATCAGGTATAGCAACTTTGACAGAAAAAGAATAAGCAGTAATAGTTTAACAAAAGTCAAAGTGTAATTAGCCTACCCTTAATTTTATCGGGGGAGTTCTTGGATAGTTCTGCTAGTTTTCTAAAAGATGTTCTGATTATTTTAATTATTTTCATGCAAGTATATACTTTTGTATGGAAATATTTTTATACTCTGCAAATTATATATATATATATATATATATATATATATATATATATATATATATATAGGGTAAGTATGCCGAATTTGAGACACCTTTTAATTTTCATATATAACTAGGACAGTAACTGAGGGATTATAGTACCAATTTGATACCCTTTTAATACATATATTTTACTACGTATAACAATGACAGAAAATTGAAAATAATCTTACAATTTTCTTGTATGATATTATAATCACAAGTGTTCGATTTTTGGGGTCTGAAAAAATGTAGTCCTAATATGAGAACCCCCTTTCTATAACTCTAAATATGAAATAGAATTACTGAAAAGTTCGAAAAAAAACTGTACACAATAAATAGATAACAGTTACCTATATACACTAATAGGTGAAAAAGAAAAGTCACATTTTAAAGAAATTTGTTGGTTTACTCTACATGTTTACTTTACTTTTTGTTTTTAGATTGAAACTTTTCAGATTGTTTACAAATAAAAAAGTTCGTCAGCTCCACAATCTTCCTGGACCCACCTGAAACACCTTTTACATTGACGCTACTGCTCTCCCCATTTGTCTTCTGAAAATAAACAACCACAAACTAAATAAATAACAGCATTTAGCGTCGCTTTCATAAATGCTATCATCACTGCTGTCATGGAGAAAAAGTTTTCATCATCTTCAAATGAGCTCAGATCATCATAGATATAATTAGAGTTATTTATTCCCTGTTGTTTAACTAGTGTTGCATTTCCATCCATCCTTAATTTTCCCCTTCCTGTAGGGACACCTTTGCTTTTTCCTTTTCCCTTTATTGTTTCCTTATACTTTTCTTTTTTATCTTAATCAGCTTTTCCTTGTTTATCCTTTGATTTCTTATCTTTTAGTTCTATTCCTTTTTATCCTGTAGGAAACAAGGTTTTTTCAAATATGCTGCAGGTCTTTTATTAATGCTATCAATCAATTTATTTTTATAGGGCGATGATGTGATAATATCGACTTTACGGGCCCTACTTGGTTTCGAGGTGTTTTCATCAGGTAACGTAGGCAAGGGATTTATTTCTTCAAGAGTCACTAAGAACTGGTTTGAACTTGTTGTTTGATCAATACCTTCCACATTGTCACTACTGCTACATGGTTGTGGATTTCGCCTGGGCGTCATTGCATCTGCAGCTTCAGAGGAAACAAGGCTGGGAGAGTGAGAAGTAAAATGCCTAATATGATACCCTATCTCATATTAGAAATGATTTGGGGTCTCATATTGGGCACGACCATGTTGTTGAATACGCCAACGAATTTTTTAGGTTAGGATTGACGTTAGCTTAAAAACAAAGAAGCGTGTTTACACTCTACATTTATAGCTACCTATCCAATACTAACAGTTTTAATAAGAGTCTTACCTTAAAGGTGAAAACGGACAATGAAAAGTGATGCAAAAAAGTCGACGAGCACACATTCAGTAAAATAAATACTGCACCTTTGTGTGCGCTTGCAAACACTCGACTGATTCACCGATTACGAATGATGCAATAGACTACTGTTTTACGCTCCAGTCACCAGGTGGCAGCACTTTATGCGTCCTATAAGCTGGGGTCTCATATTAGGCATACTTACCCTATATTATATGTGTGTGTGTGTATGTGTGTGTACAGACACACGGACATAGTCATACCTAGATAAAAATGAGAATTTTGAGATGGTGATCTTATATATACGTCTTTCTACATTCAGATAAGTTCAGCTGTTAACACGAAAAATGTATCTTGATAAAAACTGTTTTATAAAAGATAAACATCATATCTATTCCGGATCTCTCAAAATGTAACGAAAAAAAATGGAATATTCTAACTCTCCGCTTATGCGTAAACCCCATTTTATTTGATATTCTTCATAAAATAACATTTCTCGAAAGGGAAAATATATGTAACTGCACATGCATGATTCGGTCGCGCTTAAATTCCTTGAAGTTTAATGCTTGAATAGCTGTCTAATTGTTTAACGCTCCTTGTTATTAGAGAGGAGCTCAAGTTTACTGGAAATAAGCGTTGCAGGCATATTTTAAAGTGTGAAAAGAATAAAGAAAACGTACTTGCCGAGTTACTAGAACTATCAATTATCAAATGTATATTACGAATATGGTGTTTGAACAAGAATTGATTAGGTGTTAATTGAGTAAGCGAAATTTTCATGGAATCTTTTTTCCGAACATTTCTTCACACTTATCTTCAATTAGCTCTCCCTCTTTATTTCATTCAAACTATTTTTCGTTTATATATACTCATTATCTTCTCATACATTTCAGACAATACGTATTTAAACCTTAAACAAACCTAAGCGAAAAAGCAGTCAGAATCTTCAAAACTAGATTTTTATTTTCAAATGAGACTTATTTTGCCTGTTTTAACAATTACTACCATGTTTCAATGAACTTAATTTCAACTTTAGAAATATATATTTGGATTCAGTTTTATTTGACGTTGTTCAACAATGATTATTTGTTGTACCTCAAGAAATGCAAATAACTGTTGTTTCAAAATTTTGTGTTCGATATTTTTTTATACATTAAAAATTTTTGATTTTATTTATCATATTAGTTATAAAATACTTCTCATTCAGATTTAAATAACAATAAAAAAATAAAATGAATCAAAAAATTAGAATTAGAAAAATATAAAATTTTGCTACTGAAGCCGAAACATATTTTTCAAACATTGTCTTTGTGATTACAAAAGCATGTCTTCCTTACTATATAGTTAATCAAGAATCGTGTGGATGTTCAAATGATTTGACAGGTTTTGATATTTCTTAAACTAATGAAGGGACTCGAGAAAATTATATATTCCTTTATATAGAAATTTATATATTCGATAACTGAGTTTAAGACTACATTCTGGTTGATTACAACAAGTAACTGGCTTGCTTGTTATTAAGTTCATTTCCATTTATTAATTTCGCTCAAAAATTTCCAATTTTAAGAATAGTGATTTTTTTTCATATTCACCTAATCCAAAATATGGCTTAATTTATTCTGATTTAAGGAGGCAATTATAATTCTGTTATAATTGACAGTTAATTTTCTTCTTAATTCAATTTTAACAGTTTTATTTATGATTAATTTCATAGATAAACAGTTCCCTCTACTCTCGCTTATGCTTGGAGCTTATAAAATTATTTCTTGAGACTTCGTGTATCATGATCCTCTTGGCCACCAACTTCATTAAAGACTTAGCGTGACTTATATTTTACACCAGAAGTTGGTTTCATTTTGACGTTTTTATTCCCGTCGCATTAACTTGTGTTCACATTCTTGCATAATAGTCCATATCCCAGAAGTTAAAATATTTCAAGTTTATGTCACTGTACCTGTAACAACACTATGTTATTAAATGGCAGTTTTTTGAAAAAAATATAAATGATGGGTTTTGAAATAACCTTTCCACGGAATGACGATGTTCCAAAGGGACGTTACACATTAGCGATAAGGTGATTGAAATGTGGATTGGCACTTGTATTTTCTTTGCAATTGTTAAGAGAGGCTTCTGTACAGAGTAGCAATGATGCATCTGCTACTCTGCATGTTTCCTAAAGGGGGCGTAAATCTATTATGCAGCTTGTAGAATTTTAGTATGCTCTATTTCTTTGGTATTTGCTCCCATTTCTAACAATATTTGTACAATGAGTAAATAATTCCCTCTTTTTATTAAAGTGGGTATTCAAATTTGAAAAAAAAAATCGTTTGTTTATTTTACTTATAGGATATATTTATATGAATAATTTAGCTACCAATTTTTCAGAAAAGTAAAATAATCTTAGTATTATTAAAGTATAATACAAAGTATTTTTTTGCCTCCATGTAAAAAAAAAATTAGAAAATATAATAAGTAATATTTTTCTTGTGTATTAATGAAAGCATTACTTATTATATTTAAATTGGTAGCACATAAATAAGTAGCATTTAAGTAATATATACTAAGTATTTTTTACCTCCATGTAAAACATTCTTAGAAAATATAATAAGTAATATTTTTCTTATGTATTAATGAAAGCATTACTTATTATACTTAAATAAGTAGTACATAAATAAGTAGCATTTATTTAAGTATAATATACTAAGTATTTTTTTACCTCAATGTAAAAAATGCTTAGAAAATATAATAAGTAATATTTTTCTTATGAATTAATTAAAGCATTACTTATTATACTTAAATAAGTAGTACATAAATAAGTAGCATTTGTTTAAGTATAATATACTAAGTATTTTTTACCTCTATGTAAAAAATCTTAGAAAATCCAATAAGTGATATTTTCATTATGTATTAATGAAAGCATTACTTATTATATTTAAATAAATAGTACATAAATAAGTATCATTTATTTAAGTATAATATATTAAGTATTTTTTACCTCAATGTGAAAAATGCTTATATAATAAGCGATATTTTCCTTATGCATTAATTAAAGCAATACTCATTATGCTTAAATAAGTAGCATTTATTTAAGTATAATATACTAAAGTATTTAGTACAGTAAGCGTACTATTATTAAATAGTGTATTGTGTTTCTGTTGGACATATCAGTTCCCTGTTGTTTGATCAGAGCTTTAACACTGGTGTCAACACGCTTTGTTCACGAGCTTAATTTGTTTGCCCTTGACTATTTCCTATATAATTATGTCATTTAATTACCACGCGCAGTGTGTACCCTCATTGTTATCAATGATGTGACAGCACTCAAGAAGAGTAATACCCTGAAAAGAAAATATAATGGATAATACAAAGAGAAGTTTCAGTGCTGCCACTGTTTCATCGAATACATGCTTCAACCAGCACAAAATGCATTGATTTTTACGACCGTTCTTTTATTCGGAGCCTGAAAATATTCGCGTATGCCAATTTATCCATCAATTGTAGTTTTCTCAGCCAAGTAATGGTTTTAAACTTTGAATAACTGTTGCGTTAGACTAAAAAAACCATTTTTAACTATTAAAATGGAATGCAGAAAGTATGAAGCAAAAACAAAGCTAGAAATATTTTTCTTTTGCCTCTCAACGGCTGGAGTTTTCTCCCATCGCCTTTTTCCTGATAAAACCGATACGTTTATTCCAAAACTTGGACTGAAACAATTTGGCCGAACGCAAGTGTGGGAATGTTTTGAAACACTTTCTTTGAAATGTATAGTATGTAACTCTGGAAAATATACTTACTCGTGGAAAAGCATTTACGAATTTTTAATATCTTCATAATAGGTTTTTTATTTGACTCTCAGGCTTTATGAATTTATAAATCCTCAAAAATTTATAAAACCATTTTTATTTTCCTTTCTTGACATGATCTGCCTAAATTACTATCAGATTACTCGGGTATTTTACAATACCACTCTTAAAAATTGAAAAGTGAAAAATATTTCGAATTTTAAATATCTAAGGTGTTTTTAATTGATTGTTATGCTTTATAAATATATACATTCTCAAAAATTTATAAAACCATATTTATTTTCATTTCTTACGTGATCTCTCTAAAATACTATCAGATTACTCGGGTATTTTATAATACAACTCTTAAAAAATTGAAAAGTGAAAAGCATTTACGAATTTTTAATATCTTCATAATGGGTTTTTAATTGACTGTTAGGCTTTATGAATTTATAAATTCTCAAAAATTTATAAAACCATTTTTATTTTCATTTCTTACAAGATCTGTCTAAATTACTATCAGATTACTCAGGAATTTTACAATACCACTCTTAAAAAAATTGAAAAGTGAAAAGTATTTACGAATTTTAAATATCTCACTAAGGTGTTTTAATTGACTGTTATGCTTTATAAATATATACATTCTCAAAAATTTATAAAACCTTGTTTATTTTTATTTCTTACATGATCTCTCTAAATTACTATCAGATTACTCGGGTATTTTACAATATCACTCTTAAAATAGTTAAAAGTAAAAAGTATTTTCGAATTTTAAATATCTTAATAGTGTATTTTTTAGTTGACTGTTATGCATTATAAATTTTTAAATTCACAAAAAATTATAAAACCATGTTTATTTTCATTTCTTACATGATCTTTCTAAATTACCATCAGATTACTCGGGTATTTTACAATATCACCCTTATAAAATTGAAAAGTGAAAATTATTTCTGATATTTTGCTATTGTTTCTGTATTATACAGGGTTCGGCAGTATTGACTACCAAACTTTAAAGGGTAATAAAAACGAACGAAACAATTTACAAAAAAGCTTTATATTTTCGAAAAGTACTAACAATCTATTTTTTCCACTTGGTTTTGAAAATAACGGAAGACAGGTGGTACCTGTTATTTGAGATGCACTGCCGAAGCCATTCTCTAAAATTTTCAAACCTCTATAAAGAACGCAAAAATATAAAATAAAGAATCTTCCTACTATTTGTTAAAGTTCTTACAATTTAAATAAAATAAATTTTTTCAAACTTCTTTCACATGGTTTATTATTAATAGTATCTTTATTAATTTGTTTCCTTGTTGTTTTTGATGATTCCCCTTGACCAACAGCAACATCAGATCAAGGCCATTAGGCTGAGTGATGCGGCTCCGGTTTTAGGTTAGCACCACAAGGGTCGGTGTCCGACTTGGCTAATGGACCGGTACCGTAATTTTGAACCTAGTCAAGTGACGAGACCGGTACACTTGACCCCGCACCCCTAAAGGTAAATTTTGAGAATTTGGAAGACATTGAAGCTACGACAGATTTTACGTGCACTAGCCGCAATTAGCGTACACGGTGATGGTTTGTCAGCGACGAGCATCGAACCAGAGATGTTCAGATCACTGGCCCGCTGCTCTTGCCAACTGGGCTACCGCGCCCCTGTTTTCTTATTAGACTTCATGCTAAGATGATGCGTCCTTGATTTTTGAAAAATTTCCTACTTCGCTAGTATAAATAATTTTCGAAATCCGAACATATACTAACTCTATAATAAGCACTGAAATGTTTTTAAATACACCGAACAATTGAAAAAGGCTTCCGAAAACTGTCAATTTTTTTCTCGTGTTTCCATTTAATTTATGGATTTTTTTTCTACAAAATAAATCTAAAATAGTCTGTTGTATAGATTTCAAGATATTAAGGTATCCCATGCTTCTCTGAGAGTATTAAATTACACTTTAATCTTCTAAAAAACAGAACGAATCACGATAATATAACACGCAGTTGAAACCATTTGAGGAAAGTTTGAAGGACAGAAAAGCGTGTCTATGATCATCAGATCGAAATGGCAAACTCATTTCGCGATAATAGACTACAAAATGCCGAACGCATCGACTCGAATATCTTGGAGTGTTAGTTAAAATGATAGTGAATAAACGGGACCTTTAAATATAAGTATTGAAATTCTGCAGAAAAAAAATTTAAATTTTCAAATTTGTTACGTGATTTAAAATGGACTTTTGTGAATAAAATATCAATCAAGTAAGTATATCTCGCGATGTTTTTTTTAAAGAAATATTTCTTATCATTTCAGTCGTATTAATTTTAAATGTTGTTTTCGAAAGACTAAAGTATTCACTTTATTTTATGCTTTGCAAGAGTATAACAACAGGAAATATAGAAAATATACAGTCGAACCTCCATATATCAAACTTCCCTATATCGAAATTTTCTGTATATCGAAATCTTAGCAAATCTCCATGTTCATTACATAGAAAAACTGTTTCTATATATCGAAAAAATCTCTATATATCGAAATTTT
This sequence comes from Dolomedes plantarius, assembly GCA_907164885.2. Lineage (NCBI taxonomy): Eukaryota > Metazoa > Arthropoda > Arachnida > Araneae > Dolomedidae > Dolomedes > Dolomedes plantarius. The sequence continues at coordinate 144,046,726 of OU015496.1, forward strand.
TTTCAAGACAAATTGGGAGATTTTATTCCACTTTAGAATAAAATCTCCCAATTTTTGGCATTTGAAACAATACGTCGTGGACTTCAATTCACGAAAAATGTCCCTGATGAAATTTTTAGTGGACTGAATAAATACGAACATTTCTTTGAACTTTCCGCAAAACTAACTGTTCAGCAAGATATTCGCAGTTTTTTTTTAAAGAATGTAACTGTGATCATTGTAACCACTGTCTGCATCATCGTTTTTTTAAATATGTAGTAATCAATAAATCTTTCATATTAATTCATTTTTTAGTTATTAACTTTCATTTAATGGGATTCGCATATAAATTACAAATGGAGTTTCGTATTCGAGAATTAGCTTTAATTTTTTTAGGAGAATTATGATAAGACTAAGCTCAATTCTATATATTGAAATTTCTGTATATCTAATTTTTTTCGCGGAATTTGCTACTTCGATATATGGAAGTTCGACTGTATATTGACAGAAGATACGTTTCTCTTTGCTGCTGTAAATTATCAATTCAGAGTTAATTTTCTTACAAATTTTGCAATTTGGCGTAATAATCACAAATAATTCAATTTGTAGACACAGTGTTATGTATGGAAAATTATTGCAATTTTACATATTTGTGTTTCTACACGTTGTTATAGCAACTAGAAGCTAAAAAAGCTTGTTGAGGTACTTAAAATTCATATATGAAGAAACACAGGGCGCTGTTTTGCATCCTAATGTCATATAAATACATATCTAATGTATACATTTTGAGTTCCAATGGCACAGATTAAAAGACAACTACAGCCAGAAAAGCGTACTACACACGAAACACAAAAAACGAAAAAAGCTACAGCAAATAGTCTATGAATCCGGACTTCCCCCTGGCCTCCCAGTAACGATCCACAAGAGAACGTTTAGTCAATGCAGGGAAAAGAAACAAATGTTCACAGTTCATGACCCGTCCCAAATCTCAGAGTCTGCAGAAAGGAATACAAACAGTGGTGAAGCGGTATAAACGTTGCAGGAAACAGTCATGACCAGTGACTAGTCTAAACTAGGCCACCATTTTATGTCTGGGTCATTTAGAGACACCAAATGATTTTTCTCACTAGTGATTTTGAGAAGAGCAAACGGTGAGACTCTTTTTATCTAATGTATACGTGTAAGTTTATTTAATTAAAGGATGAAACTAAAATATAAGATAAGACTTTCTCTTTTTTGATTAGTTAAATGTTGTATCTCAAATCATCCTATTTACGTTTTATCTCCTTATGTTTTGCTCAGTTTTCCCCAAAATAAATATGTCTCTTCTTTTCAACAAAAAGAGAAAACTAACGTTTTCTGACGTTAATAAAAATGATTTTGTATCTTTCTGTACTCTATTACACAGTCTCAAGTAACCCATTTTCTAGCCATTAAAATCTGTAAAAATTAGGAAGGAAAGTGTTAGTTATAGTTACAGGCATTTCAAGGAGCGGCATTTGAAAGGCATTTCGGTAAATATGAAGAAAATGATACGGTCTCTCGCCAAACCATTTTTTACGATAAAGGTTTGACACATTTCTGGGTTTGCTAGAAAGAACACTATTAGTGCCGGTGCACACTTGCGGCAAAAGTACTCGGGACGCTGCGTTATTTTCAATCTGCGTGGAACGCTGTTCCAGTGCACACTTTCGCAGTGATAGGCGTCAGCGGCAGTCTCTCGTTTGCAACCAACCGAGATGGATCGTACGCGCGCCCAATTATTTAAGAAAAAAGTTGCTTTTTCTTACTTCGTCTACAAGCATGTTAATCGTGAAAAAACACTGCTGGACACTGTAAATGCAACACCCTGAAGGAAACATGCAAATAACATGAAATTTACAACATGCATTAGCGGAGGTGAGATATGCAAATGATTAGAATTTCAGCGCAGACGCACATCACGCGGGCCTGTGGCGCCACTTCAAAGCGCTATTTAAGGCTTGGAGATTTCGACGATTTCAAGTTCGGCAATTGTGTATTTCTTGTGGTTTTTTAAAAAAAACGATCAATTATGCCTCGTCGAAAACAGCAATCATCTTTTGATCAAATATCCGAGTTAGACAGAGGAAGGATAGTGGCCTACGAGATTGTGGATTATCTTTAAGGGAAATCGGCAGTCGTGTTGGACGAAACCAAACAACTGTAATGCGGATATGTGATCGTTGGATGCAGGAGGTTACGACGGACCGGCGTGTTCGATCGCATCTACCTCAGCGCACCACTTCACGTGATGACAGGAAAATTGTGCGCATGGCAGTGACGGATCGCTCAGTCACATCACGAACCATAGCACAGCACATGCAGTCTGTAACGCATCATCCAGTGTCTGCGCGTACCATTCGACGCCGTTTACAGCAGAGTGGTCTGTCCGAAAGACGTCCATTGCGTTGCCTACCCTTGAAGCAGAACCACAGACGTCTCCGCTGCCAATGGTGCGATGACAGAAGGATGTGGACGGCAGAATGGAATGAAATTGTCTTTACTGACGAGTCACGCTTCTGTCTGCAACACCACGATGGTCGCAGTCGAGTCTGGAGACACCGTGGAGAGAGGATGCTGAACAGCTGCGTTATGCACCGCCACACTGGTCCTGCACCGGGTATTATGGTATGGGGCGGTATTGGATATCACTCTCGCACACCTCTAGTACGCATTGCCGGTACTTTAAACAGCCAGCGCTACATCTCCGAGGTGTTGGAGCCAGTTGTCCTTCCTTACCTTCAGGGCTTGCCCATAGCCATATTTCAACAGGATAATGCGCGACCACACGTGGCACGCATTGTCCAACGGTTCTTCATCAATCGCCAGATTGAATTGCTTCGCTGGCCGCCTCGCTCTCCGGATCTTTCGCCGAGAGAAAACATGTGGTCCATGGTTGCTCTACGAGTGACCCAGATTCCCTCCCCAGCTGCCACAGCAGATAAACTTTGGCAACGTGTGGAAGCTGCTTGGTCTGCTGTACCCCAAGAACTCATCCAAAGTCTCTTTGAATCAATGCCGAGGCGTGTGGCAGCGGTGATCTCCAACAATGGCGTCTACTCTGGCTACTGATTTTGGCAGGAACCACACTTCACAGAAGTCTATAAATTTAATCATTTGATACTTGGTCAACATGTTATCTACAAAATAAATTTTGTTGTGATATCTCTTGTCTTTCTTGGTGTTGAAATTTGGGTGGCCAGAAGTCTATAAATTTAATTATTTGATACTTGGTCAACATGTTATCTACAAAATAAATTTTGTTGTGATATCTCTTGTCTTTCTTGGTGTTGCAATTTGGGTGGCCAGAAGTCTATAAATTTAATCATTTGATACTTGGTCAACATGTTATCTACAAAATAAATTTTGTTGTGATATCTCGTGTCTTTCTTGTTGTTGCAATTTGGGTGGCCAGAAGTCTATAAATTTAATCATTTGATACTTGGTCAACATGTTATCTACAAAATAAATTTTGTTGTGATATCTCGTGTCTTTCTTGGTGTTGCAATTTGGGTGGCCAGAAGTCTATAAATTTAATCATTTGATACTTGGTCAACATGTTATCTACAAAATAAATTTTGTTGTGATATCTCTTGTCTTTCTTGGTGTTGCAATTTGGGTGGCCAGAAGTCTATAAATTTAATCATTTGATACTTGGTCAACATGTTATCTACAAAATAAATTTTGTTGTGATATCTCTTGTCTTTCTTGGTGTTGCAATTTGGGTGGCCAGAAGTCTATAAATTTAATCATTTGATACTTGGTCAACATGTTATCTACAAAATAAATTTTGTTGTGATATCTCTTGTCTTTCTTGGTGTTGCAATTTGGGTAGCCAGAAGTCTATAAATTTAATCATTTGATACTTGGTCAACATGTTATCTACAAAATAAATTTTGTTGTGATATCTCTTGTCTTTCTTGGTGTTGCAATTTGTCTGGCCAGAAGTCTATAAATTTAATCATTTGATACTTGGTCAACATGTTATCTACAAAATAAATTTTGTTGTGATATCTCTTGTCTTTCTTGGTGTTGCAATTTGGGTGGCCAGAAGTCTATAAATTTAATAATTTGATACTTGGTCAACATGTTATCTACAAAATAAATTTTGTTGTGATATCTCTTGTCTTTCTTGGTGTTGCAATTTGGGTGGCCAGCAGTGGTGAATTAGAAAAAGGAATCACTGGATCCATCCATGTAACAGTGAGAGGCAGGCCCTGATTTTCCATTGGGCCCGGTAGGCCCGAGTCTAGGGGCCACCCAAAATTTTTATTTTAAAAGAAAAGAAAGAAAAAATTCCCAATTCAAATTTTTTTAAATTTTACCTTTTTTAATAGCAATTTTTTTTATACATCCTTTCAAATTTGATTGATTGGGTCATTATATGTATAGTTATATGTATAGTTCATCATACGTATGTTATAGTGTATATAAGGAATTAATAAGTTTTTCTGATTGCATTGTATTGGTGTTTTAATGATGAAGTTAATATGTTGTATTGCTTTTTGTTATTTGATAATGTTCTAGGTTTCTAAGCTTCAAATAGCCTATTCTTGGTTAAATGGTACTTTCATAATGATTCATGATTATTTTTTTTGGGTGTCAATTTTGGAAATTTTACGCCCATATCTGTGTTAGGGGGCCCCATCCCGAGTTGTGCCTATAGTCCAGAATTTTCTAATCCGGGCCCTGGCGAGAGGTACTTGAAGGGAGCGTTTAATGTATGCTTGATGGATCTCAGGGAAGATGGTGAAAAGTTTTTTAATCATTTTCGGACGACCCACTTAAAATAAACTTAAATACTTGACTATCTAACAGTTTTGTTATCTAATGTTCTTATTTTAATAAAAGTTGTAAAAAATTATACTTACTGGTTGTATTTTTTTCATTCTCCTTTTTTTTTGGCTTAAGTTCTCAATAATGGTTTCACAAATATTTTCCCTTGCAGACTGTTTCTTTATTCGGTCTTTCTAGTCCTCCTGACTAACATCCCAAATTATCGGGCGATATTTTACTTCCTCGATGAAAAGTTCGACATCCATATTTTCATCAGACATAGTGTAAAGAGACTTCACGAGCTCGATAGGAGATAAAACGCGCGGCAGATGTGCACTGCCCAGTAGACGAATGAGTATTACCAGCTATCGGGTTACAGGAATGTGGCGAGCGTTCCACAAGAACCTGCGATGACCTGGGAGTGGCGCCGGCGGAACGTGTGAATCCCAACAGCAGTTGCTCTGCATTTCTTCTTATCGGATTGAAAATAACCCAGCGTCCCGAGTACTTTTGCCGCAAGTGTGCACCGGCACTTAGCTTTCACCATATGGTTCTTCATATTGTAATGCCACATTGGTGCCATATCGCCTCCAGTTGTCGACCATATCATATTCTTCATATTAACAGGCATTTCTCCGTTTTCTTTATTCTTTTTTTTCTAGCATTTTCAAAATAACTCAATCACAACGTTTTGAAATTAGCAAAATATCTCTCATCAACCTTCGCTTTTGAAGTTTTACCAGAGAATGAGTAAAAAATAGAAATCCTTTTCATTTTCTTTGTTGCAATAAAACAATTCCAACAATAAAAATTTTAATTTTTCAATTGTTTGGATTTTTTTTTGTTTCTGTAATTGTTCTGCGAATGGAAAATATGGACAATATGGACAATATGGACAAAATGGAAAATATGGACAATGTTTCAGTTTCTAAACTGTGAACGAAAATCGAAATACAATCATGGGAATAAAAAACTATTTCTTTGGGAGCCCTGTTATGCATAGGGTCAGTTTGGGAATATACAGTAGTATATATACCTTTAACAAACACGAACACATGACAATTATTTTTATGGGATGAAAGTTTAAATTCAGCGATTTCATACGTATATGCTGAAATATTTCGAAATGAAATAATTAAATATAGATGCTTTAACAGATCCTCATGCTTAATACAATTTATTTTAATGATTTTGCCCTCAAGATATAGGTTTGTTTAGCTTATAAACGCTAAAACCCTCGTATGATGACATCTACGAGTAGAACAGTCATTTCAATGGAATTTAATTCACCCATAAAGGCCTCAAGGGTCGATTGAGCTGTGCAATTAAAACCCGAAACTCAAGAGCCATGTAAAGAGATGATAGAATAAACCTTTTAAATGGATGTGGACGTTAGCGCTTAGATTTTAAATATGTTTTTCCAGTAATAATGTATCCAGTAAATATGTTTTTCCAGTCCGTTAAAATATTTGAATAGTGGTCCAACTCCACTTTAAAAAAAATGGAGTTAGCCTCACTTTCATGTTCATACAAGTCATTGCTATCTTATTTTAAAACTGGTACACCTCCGCCTTATTTCTGATGCCAACAGAGGTCATAACAAATCAGACTTCAGCAGTCATTTCGCAGCACTCATTAGACTTTAAGGTTCTGTATCTCAAAATGAAATAGAATGGAGATGGACCACTATTCAAATAAGGCCTTCATATGGAAAATGATTTTCATTCTCATGTCGGAAGCGTATGAGATTTCAGGTCTGGAATTCGAACTTCAATGCCTCCTTGATGATGACTGAGACATTACTAACAAACTAAGACTGTAGCCCTGGATTACATCATTTCTATTTATTCTTTCATTTCCGAACAGTTTGAATTTTTTGCCAGAACTGGCATGAAGTAGAATGCAATAAATCTTGTTCCTTAGATATCTCAGATTTTATTCTTCCATTCAACAAAGCTTCTCATTCGTTACCACTGAAAGAGAAAGGAAAATTGCTTGAGATACTAAGTATTGCCTCAAGTAAACATTGGTAGAGCTTGAGGTAGCCTACTGGTAGCGCGTTCGCTTTCGATGCTGAGGATGCTCGGATCCAATCCCGACAATTCGCATTAAATAACTCCCTGTGTAGTCCGGATATGGGGAAGTTAAATCCGTAGACCGAAAAGTCCCTCTATGAAGTCAGATAGGGTGGGAGTGGGTACGATCCCCCAAATGTCGCCGCTGTGTGTGTATGTGTGTGTGTGTGGGGGGGTCATCGGTTAAAACTGAGGTGGTACCTGGTTAAGCCGGACTTCGACCCTTGTTTTACTATCATAAAGCGGAGCCTCAATCCTCGGTCCGCTAGCCTATATGGACCTGGTCTGGACTTGCAAGGGGGCATGAGAAACAACAACAACAAGAAACATTGATGGGTGTTTATCCCTGAAACGACATCCAAAAAGACAAAAGATACACTGTAGCAATATTTTTTATAATAACAGCTTTCTCTTTAATTAGGCCTGACATTGAGTTTCAAATATTATATATCTAACAGAGGGGGGCCTTGTGGTACGGCGCGCTGTCTTTTGGCGCTGAGGGTGCTCGGGTAGAATCCCGGCGTCGTGCCACTAAAATACCTCCGTTTGTGTCGTTCCTCCATAGGGGGTAATGCTGGTTCGCCTATATGGTGCCCCCATAATGAAATGGCCAGCAAACTGCGGTGAATTATAGGCGAATGTCTACATGACAAGTGCCTCCTTATCGTGTAGAAAAAAAAAACTAATAGAGGACTAGAGGGAGAACTAATCAGCTTAATACGAACCATGCACTTATTATTTTTAATGATACTGTTCTGAAATTCTGGAGGGCCCATTTCCTGATTAGTAATTAGTGACACACTGAGTATATGTAAGAAAGTGTAAAATTTTGATTAAGAGAAATTCTGGAGGTTGAAAGCTGTGCGAATGGCATTCAAAACGTAAATCCACTGTAAAAATAAATATAAAGTGGTAATAAAAAAAAATAACATTGTTGTTAAATATTACAGCGCATGATGTCAAGCTCTTACGTTTGGAAAAAAATTCAAAGCAGTTCTCAAATTCCGAAAACTCTATGTTTAAAACAAAGAAAAATAAAAAAATGTTTTATTTGCTTTTGAGATGATTAAGACAGAGTGTTAAAGGGAGTCATCATTTTTAACACTTAAAAACATCCACTATTTTATTTTTTTCATTTTTAGAATATTTCAATAATTATGTATCATTTAAAGAAAACCCCGTTAAAATATTTCTATTAGAACATTCTTAAACTATGACATGAAGTAGTTCCGATGTAAACGTTACCAGTATGGGAACTGAAAAGCTTTTTTCTCGTAATGATGAATTTCCTACTTTCCGCAGTGTTAAAAGAAACTGATGCAGTTATTACTTACGAATTTTCAGGTAAGTCTATAATGAGGCTACTAAAAATATGCATCTAATTTTTTTTCTCAAAAAATATTATTTTGCTAAGAATTTATAGCATTTGACTTGTAATTTTAATGTGCTTTTTCAGTTATTTTAAAATACTAGCCGCTGCGCGACCAGCACGGTCACTTTTAGTTTTATATTTTCTTCTGCAAAACAACTCAACTAAAAGAAACATATACAGAGGCTGTTAACACATTTTTTAGACGATGTATATTGTATTCACAAAACTAAATTACATAAAATTCTTGTGTTTAAATGTTCTATTTGACATCCCTTATTCTGAACTATCTTTCGACACCGCAATTTCCGGGATAATAATGCCTTTTGAAGTGTCAGAAGAGGTATTCTATCCCATTCCTCCTGAACAACTTTCCAGAGTCCTGTAAGGGTTTTGGGACGACGTTTGGATCATGCAGATTTTAAAAGTCCGAAAGCACAAAAATCCATAGGTGATGCATCGGGAGATTTAGTAGGGATATCAGTGAAGGGTATGGCCTTGATACCAGTTTTTTGTTCCATTTCTTTTAGGAAATTTACAGTGGATTTTGATGTCTGACTGCTAGCTTTGTCCTGATGGAGTCTCACAGATTGATGGCACTGTGGGTAAAGCGATGGTATTTCATTCAGAAAAATTGGCGATAAAATATTGTTCCTGATAGTATTTAGAGTTAATCTTGACATTTTTTTCCCACTCTCTTTATTTTTAACTTGCCATTATAAGAAAAACCAGCAACAATCATGAATCCCTTAGAAAAACTTTCTTTCGATTCTTTGAACCATGTACTTAAATTTTTTTCTCCCCTTTTATGATAATAAATGGCTCTTTTTTGTTGCAATCATTTAAATACACCCATGATTCATCTATTGTGACAATTGTTTTCCATTTTTCTTTGGATAAGTGTTTCTTATATAGAATTCTGCAGCGTGTCCTGTGTTCAGCGATATGATTTGGAAGAAGACGATGCACATTGCGTTTTTTCGCTTTTTTAAGATTTAAATCAACGTTTATCATTTTGTTTAGAGTGGACACCGAGCATTTTAATGATTTTACAACTGTCCTTTGACTAGGTGGATTTTTTTTAACATTAAACAACGTACCTTTGCAATAGTCGAAGATGTCCGTTTTTTCCTTGGATACTTGTTTGGAATTTTTTTCCCACTTGAGGCTCCAATTTGACGTTTCTTTCCTTTCTTGTTGACGATATTCCCTATCGACGCTTTAGATATCACAAAACCCTGACTCTCGCATTGTTTTTGGTTAACGGAGTATGCATATTTCTCTTCGGAAAGAGCATAAATGTAGCCTTCGAACCACTGCTTTGTTAAAAACGCCATTTTGAATAAAAACAAAACTTTCAAGCCACAGAAGATAATTTTGACTTTTAAAAACATAGTACAATTGCAATTATTTCTTTTGCAGCAAACAATTTTTTATTACCACTTACCAAAATCGTCTAAAAAATGTGCGAACAGCCTCTGTATAAGGAATGTTACCATTACCTGTCATCATAAATATACGTCTCAAGTGGTAGTGGGATCTGAGCCAAAAAATTTATAATCATTACAAAATTCTCTGTAAGGCTGATTCTAAAATATCGTGATTAAAAAAAGTGAATTTCCATTACTTCAGAACAGAGTTAAAGATAAGACACAGAATCCCAACACCAATGGTTTTAAAAATTGCATCCCCTTCTGATGGGTACAATCAAGTACAATTTTTGTATGTACAATTTTTTCAAAATTTGGATATCTACACTTTATCATTACATCAAATAAGAAATTAATGGGGAAATTTTTTTCACTTAAAAAATGGAGTAAAAATTCAGCAAGTACTAAAATATAGGGTGGGTTACATCACTCTCTTTATGTACTATTGTTCACAATTCAGATATCTACTCTTAATTATACCAAATAAAAAATTTTTGGGAAAATTTCTTCACTTATAAAACGGAGTAAAATTTCAGCAAGTACTAAAAAAAGTGTAGAAAATTAACTCTTACTTACTATAAAGATATTGTAATGCAATTATTAATATTTTACTGTGATATTCCAAAAACTTCTTGATATGCACAGTTGAGTATTTCAGAAGTAGGCGATACTACAGTGACAGAATCAAAAGAACAGACTCTAAATAAACTTAATACAACTGTCCATGACTAAAAGCTAGATTTGATAGGTCTAAACGTATTTTGTCACAAGTTTGTCCTGTTACATCCATTTAGAAAAACCAATGGAACAAATGAATAAATTAAAATTATCTCACGAATAAATTAAAATTATTCACGAGTAAAATACAACAATTAAATTGCACCAAATTGCGTGCTATTGTCGAGCCACTACACACACGCGGTTGGCCTCTAATATTAACATCTGGTATTTCCAGCCGTTGCATTCGGAGTGTAGAAATATCGTCGATTTTTGTGCCGCATACCTACGCGTTTTATATATATATATATATATAGATGATTGTCCTGGAGTAAATATCCTTTGGTGTTAATATCCTTTGGTTTGGAGTAAATATCCTTTGGTTTAAAATTTAAATAGGTGATATTTAAATAGAATTATACCTAATTTTTGTAAATAATCACAAATTTTGTAAATAATCACAAAAATGAAAAAAATATTATTAAATCTTTAAGTTGTAACTTTACGCGCAGTGTATTAGTATAAATTTGAAATTTTCAGAAAATGTAAAAACTTTTTACTTCCCAAATAAAATTCTTACTTACTTGCAATGAAATTAATTCAGGGAACATAATCTATAAAATTTAGGAAGTAATACTGAAAATATCATGTATAACAGACAATAAACAAAAAAAATGTTATGGAAGTTCGAAAAAAGAGAAAAAATTCTCACTTTTCTATTTTCATAAAGGAGAAGGATTCCATTCATTAAGGATGGAAATTAAGGGGAAAAGGGAACATTAAATTATGAAATTAAGGACTTTAAATTAAGGAATTTAAAGTCCTTTATTAAATTTTTTATTAAGGACTCCACTTAACAGCTTCTCGCATAGAGAATATGTGCTCTGATAAACAACCTTGCATGTGACACAAATGAAAAATTCTGCTCTTACATAAATATAGACGACTTTCTGACATATAAGTTTCAGCATGTTCTGATTAACCTATGTCATTTTGATTCCAAAGTTATTTTATGAATTATCTTTTTCCTTCTGTACGGAAACACCGGCCGGTAAATTTAAATGGCTGGCGAACAGAGATCTTCGTTATATTTAGTGTAATTCTCACAAAACTGAAAATAGTTTTGATATAAATGATGAGTAGAATATTGGAGCAAGCTATCACCTACACCTAGTTACGCAGATACTAGTATTTCAGTGTGAAATCACTCCACAGTGTAGAGAAATAATATGTCAAGAGATGGCGCTGTAAGCCCATCGGTTTGATTTTATTCTCAAATGTTTAGAATTTGTTGTTCTTGTTTTTTGATAGAGTGTTGAATCAGTTGTCAGAATGTAGATTTCTTTGAAAGGGATTAAGATCCCATAATATGTCTATTCTTTCGAATTTAGTTAATGTAGAGGCTTTCCAGCCTATTATTATCTTCTTGTAAATATGTAAATATATTAAATTCATTAAAAAATATGTAAAGATGATTTAAACTTTGCACCACTTTCGTTTTGAAGATTTCTCACTCCTTTGTTTAGTTTCTAGTAGAATATAGTAGTTAAATTTCTTCATGGTGCATCGGTCTCGCGAACCTAATAGTTTAGTATAGAGTAAAAATATTTAGTAATCGTTGTGTGTTCGTGATTATTTCAAGCAATTGGATAGCATTTTATGCGAAAACTGCCAAAGGTAAAGTTTTTGATACTTTATTATTATGGATGTCAAGGCGTTAAACAAAAGAAGAGCTACTTTACGTTCTTCCATCACGAATATCGTTAAAAATGTTGATAAATTGATTGAAGACCAGGATAAATCAGGATTGGATGATTGTTTTGAACTTTTAAGTTCGAAAGAGATAGAAATTCGGGATTTAGATGAAAAAATCCAAAGTTTGATTAAAAATGAGGATGGTAAATTAGAATTAGATATTGTAACTTCCATGGAATATAGTGATACAATAATAATAACGAAATCAAAAATCAAACGTTATTTCAAGAACGTCGAATCTCAAAAATTGAACTTAAATATTTCTAAAAATATTTCTATCGACTCGCATTCAGAAATCGGAAGTAAAAAAGAAAAAGAATCTGAAAGTAATGTTAAATTACCCAAAATGTCGATACAAAAGTTTTATGGCGATTGTAATGAATGGAGCAACTTTTGGAATTCATTTAAAATTACAATTCATGAAAATACAACGCTTTCAAAAGTAGAGAAGTTCAACTATTTAAAATCGTATTTAGGTGGAAATGCAGCAAGTTCTATTGATGGATTTTCGATTTCAGAATCCAATTATGATTCGGCTGTAGAGATTCTTACCAATAGATTTGGTCAAAGCCAGTTGATAATCAATATGCATATGTCAAATCTCTTGAATTTAAACCCTGTACAAAACTCGAATGATGTAACAAAATTAAGAAAATTGTATGACACAATAAATGTTCAAATTAGAAGTCTTTCCTCTCTCGATGTAAAACAAGAATCCTATTCTAACATGTTAATTCCGGTTTTGTTGAAAACCATTCCCAACGATATTGCTTTGGAGTTCCATCGTACTAATATAGATAGTCGAACTTTTAATTTAGACAATTTTCTCAAATTTTTACGGACTGAGATAGAATCCCGGGAAAAAATCTCCTGTTTGTCGCTTTCTCACAAATCAAAACAACTTCTGGAATCCAAGAACACATATAACAAATTTGACTCAAAGTATACGTGGAATTCTAATGTTAAAAGAAAAGACTTTAACAAATATTCAAAACAAAAACCGTCGGTTACCACACATGAATTTATTGCGACAACATTACCAAACCGGAAGTGTATTTTTTGTTCTCAGGAACACTTATCGGAAAACTGCGGAGTGTTTACAGTAAATGAAAAAAGAGACATTTTAAAGCAGAGCAATAGATGTTTTTTGTGCACGTCTTTGAAACATAAAATTGCATTTTGCCCTTATCGACAAACAAAGGCTTGTAGGATCTGTGGGGGCAAACACTATGAAGGTATATGTTTTAAATCAAACACGGCAGTCAAAAATTCGGAAGCTGATAAATGTGAGGTTTCTTCAATTTCAAAAATTGAAACACAAGTTGAACCACGAAGTGAAAAAATTGTTTCCGCCGTTTCGCATGTTAACAATGTGATACTTCTGCAGACCTGCACGATAAAAATTAAAGCAGGAAAAGAAAAAATGTTTGCCAGGCTCCTTCTTGATACGGGTAGCATGAAAAGTTTCGTCACACGCGAATTAGCTAACAAATTAAATCTCGAAGTAACTAGGAAAGAAAAATTAACTGTTTACACCTTTGGGAACACCACACCTATTCAAAGAAATTATGACGTGGTTAAATTAAGTTTGGAACATAAAAGTTCTTCTGACTCTAGAATAGAAGTTGAATTATTAGTAACGGATCAAATTTCAGGCTCAAACGTTCCGACTCCTAGATTAGAAGAAATTAGACAAATTCGACAACTAAAGAATTTGATACTCGCAGATTCCCTCGATAGTGAAGAATCAATTGGCATTTTAATCGGAGCAGACTATTATTATGATATTGTCATGGGACACATTAAGCGTTTGAATAAAAATCTTGTCGCAGTAGAGACTATTTTCGGTTGGTGTTTACAAGGAAGGGAGAGTCAGAATGAAGTCTCTCTATCATTCAATGTTATTGTAGGGGAAGATCTAATTTCTAAACAAATAACAAAATTTTGGAGTCTAGAAAATTCAGGACTTATTAGTGAAAAAGAAAATTTAGATTCAACCGAAAATGAAGCACTTAAACATTTCGAATCCAATATAACATACGAAAATTCTCGCTACAAAGTTAGATTACCTTGGAAACATGACACTTCAGATTTGAATGATAACTGGGAAATCGCAGAACAAAGGTTCGATCGACTTAGAAAACGGTTTAAAAGAAATCCAGATCTATTTTTTGAATATCAAAATGTAATACAAGATTACTTAAATCAAAATATCATAGAACGAGTAACAGATGTTCAAGGTGAAGAAAACGTTACATTTTACTTGCCACATAGGGAAGTTATACGCGAGAATCGAACCACGAGCAAATTACGTATTGTTTTTGATGCGTCATCGCATCCCCCAGGCTCGAATTCTTTAAATGACTGTCTTCATGTAGGACCCAATTTGTACCCTGAGATATTCGACATCCTATTAAGGTTTAGATATAATCCTATTGCATTCACTGCAGACATCAGACAGGCCTTTCTACAAATTCTCATAGATGAAAGAGACCGAGATGTAACTAGATTTCTATTCTCCGAAATTCCCTCTGATGAAACCATCCCCCCTAATATATATAGATTTACTCGAGTGTTATTTGGGATGAACTGTTCTCCGTTTCTGTTGGCAGCGACTATTAGATACCACCTGAAAAAATATAGAGAAGTCTATCCTACAACTGTGGACCTTTTAGATGACAATATTTACGTAGATGACGCAATCGGAAGTCAGCTGACAGTCAGAGAAACTTTGACTACGACTCTAGAATCGATCAAAATTTTCAAAGAAGCTAGTATGCATTTGCATAAGTTTCGTACTAACTCGAAAGAATTACATGAACTGTGGATAAAGGAAGGTATCGTTTCAGATGAAGATCCCGAAACTTTTGATAAAGAAAATCTCCCATTTAAAGTCCTAGGTATGGCGTGGGATAATTCTAACGATCTGTTGTATTTTGATGTTCGAAGTCTATTGTCATTTTTGTCTAAACCTATAGAAACAAAAAGATTTATCCTACAGGTGTTGGGTCGGATTTTCGACCCTCTAGGAATTTTAGGACCCTTCACTGTTAGAATAAAGTGTTTGATACAAAGGATCTGGTCATCGCGTATAGATTGGGATGAACCACTGCCAGAAGATTTAACCTCCCAATGGAGAAACTGGTGTGAGGAGATTCCTCAAATGGCCGAATTTTCTATCCCTCGTCATTACTTTTTCAAATTCTCGAACTTTGATGTCCAAAATATCGAATTACATTGTTTCTCAGACGCAAGCACGAAAGCCTATGGTACAGTTGCCTACTTACGTTTCACAACAAACAATAATGAAATTAAAACTGCCTTCGTTGCTTCTAAAAATAGGGTAGCTCCACTAAAAGCTCTCACTTTGCCTAGATTGGAGTTGATGGGAGCACTATTGTCAGCAAAGTTAAGTAACAATATTTTGAAATCGATAAAGTTAAATATACCTTGCTTTTTTTGGACAGACTCGACAATTGTTTATTTTTGGATCAGAAAACAACCGGCAACTTTCAAACCCTTCGTAAAGAATCGTGTCGAGGAAATTCAAAAATTGACCCCGCCTCAAAATTGGCATTACTGTCCAGGGGTGGACAATCCTGCAGATCTCGTATCTCGGGGAACGAAAATATCTAAATTAACGAATGAACCCATTTGGACCCAAGGTCCACGGTGGCTTCAGCTCTCTCCTGATCTTTGGCCAAAATTAGACCTTACAGACACAATTGACGAAACCAAACTTGAAAAAATCTACTGATGTACATCAGCTTGAATGTACTACCGTAAATATTGATGACCTCTTTGACTTGTCAAAATATAGTAATTTAGAGAAACTGTTGAGGGTCACCGCTTGGATAAAACGCTTCGTTTCAAAATTGAGAAAATGTAGTAGTGTTGAGGGAACTCTAAAAACAGAAGAACTATTAGAAGCCGAAAATTTCTGGATTCGGTCTGAACAAAAAACGGTTTTTGCCGAAGAATATAAATCCTTAATAGAAGGTAAACCGATTGACAAGAACTCCCCTCTGTACAATTTTGTCCCATATATTGATGAAAAGGGAATCATGAGATTAGGAGGAAGATTAGAATTTTCTGACTTTACACTAGGTAATAAGCATCCAATAATTCTGCCTAAAAATTCTAGATTGACCTATTTAATTGTACGTAAACAACACGAGAAGACAATGCATGGAGGGACTGCTGCAACTTTGGCTAAAGTTAGATCTCGCTTCTGGGTCCCGAAAGGACGTCAGTTAGTCAAAAAGACTATAAAAAGTTGTTTAATTTGCCAAAAATATTCAGCCAAACCTGCAGACCAGATGACAGCGCCCTTACCTAAAGACAGAATCCTTGAATCACCCCCATTTGCTGTTTGTGGAGTTGATTTTGCTGGACCGGTTTACGTAAAGAAATCAAAGGATACTCAAAAATCATACATCACATTATTCACATGTGCTGTAACCCGAGCTATACACCTGGAACTAGTTTCAAACATGTCGACAGAATCATTTTTACTTGCATTTCGCAGATTTTTGAGTAGAAGGGGAAACTGTAAAATCATTTATTCTGATAACGCAAAAACCTTCAAGAAGGCTAAAAAAGAAGTTGAGAACTTTTCTAGAATTTTAGAAGATGATGTGTTTAAAAATTTCATTGCCAAAGAGAGAACTCAGTGGAAGTTTATCATCGAGCGAGCCGCATGGTGGGGAGGGTTTTATGAAAGACTCGTGAGATCCGTCAAAAACTGTTTGAGAAAAGTTATAGGAAAAGCGTTGTTGACCTTCGAAGAAATGTCTACTCTACTCGTCGAGGTAGAAACTGTTCTTAATTCACGACCTTTGAGCTACGTTTATAATGAAAATGATGAGCCACAACCCTTGACTCCAATGTGTTTCCTGAACTTTGGACGAACTGATCCTACGTACCCTTTGACTTTCGCTGAAATCATCGGTATCGAAACAACAAGAAAGACTCTCTTAAAAAGAAAACGCTATCAAGAATTGCTGTTAAAACAGTTGTGGAGTAAATGGAAACAGCAATATTTGTTAGACCTTAGAACCGCCCATTCTTTAAAAAATCCTGACTTTCAACCCGAACTAAAATTAGGAGATGTTGTGCTGATTCAAGGAGATAGCAAAAACAAACTGTTATGGAAACTAGGTAAAATCATTAAAGCCGTTCCTGGACGTGACGGTAAAGTTCGATCTTATGAATTAAAAACTGGAAATGGGACTTTGAAACGAACTGCACAACACTTATATCCTCTTGAACTATATTGAACTCTAACGTTTATATATCCTTTTTTATTTTACTTAAATATTGAATTGAATAATTTGAAATGTTCTTTAGTTTATTATTCTTTTAAGTTTGAAGTTTCAAACTTCACTATTTGAATTGTTTAATAATAATTTTCTTTATATTTGCATTTATTTTAATAATAATTCCTATTACTTTTTAATTTGTTAAACGCTTTCCTATTTTATTTTAGATAGAACTTTATGCCTATTATATACTCTAGATATTGAAAAGTATTGTTGATATTGATGTGATTTAATTCAAGTATTAACCTATTGTTTATTCTCTCTTTTTTGCACTGTATTTTTGAAAAATCTGATTGATTAGAAATTTTGCTTTTTAGAAATGGGAATTTTTTGTTTATGATTGTATTGGAGTAGATGAACTCCTATCAGAGTTCAGGTGGGGAGTGTGTAGAGAAATAATATGTCAAGAGATGGCGCTGTAAGCCCATCGGTTTGATTTTATTCTCAAATGTTTAGAATTTGTTGTTCTTGTTTTTTGATAGAGTGTTGAATCAGTTGTCAGAATGTAGATTTCTTTGAAAGGGATTAAGATCCCATAATATGTCTATTCTTTCGAATTTAGTTAATGTAGAGGCTTTCCAGCCTATTATTATCTTCTTGTAAATATGTAAATATATTAAATTCATTAAAAAATATGTAAAGATGATTTAAACTTTGCACCACTTTCGTTTTGAAGATTTCTCACTCCTTTGTTTAGTTTCTAGTAGAATATAGTAGTTAAATTTCTTCAACAGCATTTCGCTATCAATTGGTTTTCCATCGAGGATCTGAAAAATATATAAGGATATAGTGATAATTCTTAAAACTTCTAACAAAAACAGTATGGATTCAAATCTTGAATTATCTTATTAAATATATTGCTGGCGATTAGGTAATACCAGTGGTTGTATATTGATATACAGAGAAACAAACATATTTTCCACCACCTGTTATTTTTTGTAGAAATATGGTGAGCTAGATCGCAAACTGATGTGATGTAAAATAAGATTTTTTTAAAAATACAATCACATAGTATAACGTTCATCGAATTTTGATATTTCATGAATCATTAAAAATTGCTTCAACGTGTTTCAGGTTCATAATCAGCTATTATTGTTTGCCATGAACAAGTTAGGCCATTCAGTCTGAGTTTTTAGTCAGTCTAATTGATTTCCGTCCTAGTATCCGTATATTATCGAGACCCTTCTGTACCTCGCACGAATATGTTTCAATGTTTAGAAAAAAAAAAGAAAATTGTTGGCATCATGAATCAACATAAACTACACTCATTGTGTTACATTAATTATATAAAATCAGTATTGAGATATAATACCATGTGTCAATTTTGTATATTGCTTAAAGAATACGACTTTAAGCTGATAGTCTCCAATGAAATGTATTAAAAAGTATTCACTAAAATTCATATTAACCATTAACAATACATTAAACATATATGATTTCCTTACTTCATAAGATTGGTATGTACTAACCCTATTGTATTCGATCACTTCAATGTTAACCTATGGAGAAAATTTATCTTCTATTTACAGCTACATAAATGATGATAATCCAATAAAAATAGTATTTTTAGATAACTTGGACTTTTCTGCCCCTTTCAACAGAATTCATTTTACGAATTTCGCCCACCAAAGGAATTTAAGGGAGTTTAAAACACTTTACCAGATTTTTCCCCGAATAATTTAAATTTTAAACTATTATTTGAATATTTAAAAAAATAAAACAAAAAGCTCCAAGATGTAAAATTTCTTTTTCTATTACAGAGTAAATTTTTTTTTTTTAAATCTTTAAATCGAGGTCGGAAATCTTTGAAGAAATTTTCTCCATAGGTTAACATTGAACTGAGCAAACCCCATAGTGTTAGCGCACAGCAGCATTAAATACACTTATTATACATGAGATAAAACCAATTTTTTAAAAGCAAATACTGAAGATATTCGTTGGTATTGCATAGAAAAATACTAACATCCCATTAATACTTCCGTTGTTTTATAAACAATCTAAACACCAAAGTATTTTGCCAGGTGAATACTATTGAAATATTCTAACAGGGAGATAAGGAAATATTCACTCCTGGATTTGAAGATGCATAAATGCTTAAAATAAAGGATGGTTAAAAAATAAACATCAGTTAACTAGAATTCCTGGCAGTTTCAACGGGATTACAGGAGTTTCGGAACATTTTCTATTTTCATAAAAGCTTAAAACAGAAAAGGTCATACTTATCCAACATTTCTATTATCCCCCTACTCAAGATATACATAAATAATGACATCATTTTGACTCTCGTTTATGGAACTTTAATCGATTCGGTATTTAGGTGATAAGCCAAAAACTTTCAGAACAGATTACCATGATTTGTAAAGCAATCATAACTGAAATCATTAAAGGTCATAGGCTCGGTGCTGTCAGTGATTCATGATTGAAAATAGCCGTAAATCACTTAGTGTTATTAATTTTTAGTCTTTGCTTAATCTTCACTAAAATTAAATTATTTCTGTTACGCAATGTCATAGTGTTACATTTTATATCCCTTTTCTTAATTTTATGTCTGATGAAACCCGATATGTACAGTAAAATATTAATCTAAACAGAATTAAACTGGGAGAACCAAGTACAGTAAAACCTCCTTTATCCGGACGAACTGGGACCATAGGCAATCCGAATAATCTTGGTAATATGGGTAACAAGCAAAACAAAATCTTTAACTAAGCAGACTTACTGTTTATTACGACAAAAAACTATGTTTTATAAGAAAATTAGATAGTACTGTTTTCAAGACATTAAAAAATATAAAAATAATTTTTCGCGTCATTTCTTAACAAAGAAATGGTAAGTGTAGTAGAGCTTTCTTAAACTCCACAACAAGCATTTTATTACCAAAATTTATTGTACAAGAATACTAAAATGCAACTGATTTTTGCTATGAAGCCTGGCCTAGAATAAGACATGTTTCATTGAGTATGTATGCAGCAGTGTTTTCATATTCATATCTGTAACGGATTTAAAGACATTTGAATTTCTTTTTTTCCCCGTCTTATACAGCAAAACATCGTTTATTCGGCCATCGTTTATCTAGATCTCCAGATAATCCGGATCAGATTTGTAGACATCATTTTTATTTAATTTTCACATTAGATAATAATTTTAAACTATGATAGCAAAAACGTAACTACAAGTAAGCCAAATATTCGCTTTGTAGTTTGATTGAATGTACAGTTCCTGCATAGATTTTAATCCCATTATGGTGTGGGAGAAACTATAAACACAAAAACCAGCGGAGGTTGACAACACCTTATGAAATTTTTACTTAGAATTTGCATTTAGCATAAGATGCCAAACTTATTTGGATTTTCAAACTGCCATCTAGGAAGGTAATTGAAATTATCATTTTTTTGTTTAGTTTTTCAAATTAAAACATAAAACTAAGTTTGTGATATATTGTCAGGGGAACTAAGTAAAAATTTAATCGTTTTCATCCCATTGAGTTTCAGCATTAGATATCATTAAAAAAATTATTAAAGAAGGCATAAATATCATCGTAAGTTTACAGAATTCAGTATACTGGAAATGCATAGACTTTTTTAAATTATAAGATGAATAATTACAGATTGTGGTTCATTAGAGAAAGAGACAGATATAATGTTAAGATGAATAACTTCAGATATTAGTATTCTAATAAAAGAGACCAACAGGCATCAAAATGGAAGATGTAAAATTGATTTAGTCCGATGGTTAATTGAGAGATCTATTAAAAAAAATAAGAGTTGTATGGAGAATGAGAGGAAATTTTCCCCAACGACTCACGTGATATGAAGAAAAGAAATTCCAGCATACTGAAAATGCAGACTTGTTTCACATTGAGTGGGGGACGGATATGATGGATAGGATGATTCAAAAGCTGTAAAACTTCTTTGGTGGCGATATTATAAATGACAATATGACTTTGTTAGATATATGAAAGAGGTTTTTCAACTTTGATAACTTTGAAATTGTTAAAGAGTTTTTCAAGTTTTAAGACTGTTTTTATAAAAAGAAATGTTGACGTAGTATATAATTCGGGAAAAAATGCAGGAATAGTTCCAATTTTAAAAAGAATCATATAAATAGAGCCTTAAACGTTCCAATATACTTAAGCTTTCTGTATAAAGAATCCAGGAATGAGCAATAATAAGTTAAGGATAGATCAAAGGACCTACAGGTTCTGTGAAAGAGATATTATAAATGACAGTACTAATTTTTTAGATAAATGACAGAGATTTTAATAAAGTTTGACAATTTTAAAACTCTTAAAGAATTTCAAATTTCAAATTTTAAGACTGTATTTATAAAGAGAATGTTTGACATTGTATGTTATTCGAAAAAAAATATGCAGAAGGAGTTTCAATTTTAAAAGGAATCATATAAATCGAGCCTTAAACTTTCCAACATAATTTAGCTTGTTGTATAAAGTATCCAGGAACGAGCAGTAATAAGTTAAGACTAGATCAAAGGGCCTACATGACTAACAGACCATCTCTCTTTCAAAATTAATTAACTTTCTATTGTTATGGAAACTAGAAAACGAATGTCGTTGCAAAGTGCTGCGAAGAGAATATTTGTTGTATGAAATAAGTAGCGAAATGTAGCCAAAGAGGTTTGAATAATACATGCCCCACAGCTTCGCCAAATGGTAGTAAAATAAATATTTTGATATGAATAATTAATGACCTTTTAAAACAAAGTGAGAAATTTTAGAGGCGTATGTCTAATTTACTCTAATATGCTAAACATTGTGTTTTACAATGCATCTCTCTCTACATTTGCCCTTTAATTCAAGTAAACACTATTTTTTTCAGCATGTTTATCTTTGGCAGTTTCAAAATTTAATCTTTTTTTCTGCGACTCTTTTATTTAGGAGGCTAAACAAAAAATAAATTAGATTTTTTAAAAAGAAAATAATAATTTCTTGTTTGAGACATAATTGGGATAAAAACTATCCACGTGATATACCTAGGCGGTTATGTTCATCACTTTAAGAAAATATTTTGTGCCTTAAAAATATTTCCTTTTTCTTACAGCACAATATAAATTCCCGATTCCTCCGTCACTCGCTAAAATACGTGATCAAACAGATTTCTCTAATCAAATCACGGGCGCACATGTTTCTGAAAAGAAAGGGGACCCACTAATCTAGTTAGTAGACCACGTTGAATCGATTCGGAACACGAATTTTTAGAATTAACTTGGGATAAATCAAGTTTGAGTTTAGGAAGAAAATTAAAACGGGGAAACTTTTATCAAAGAATTTATTTAAAGGTTCTTATGAATTGGTTTACAGAATATTATACAAAAGACTGAAAATGAAACAATATTTAATAGCGAAGCTCTTTTGACGCAATTTATCTTTTATTGACCTTTTTTCTCATGTCTGGATATTTTAAGAAAAAAAAAGTCGTAATTAGCTCGTCGTCTGCAACAGAAAACCAAGAGGTTGCATCTCAGAGTGACATACAAGGTGCACCCACATTTCTGAAGGTCACTGGCGGACGTTGAGCGCTAGCGGGAAATGGCAACATTTCGGGCGGATTTCCTAATTGTCTGTAGACATTATGGGCCTGTTCACATAGGAGTCCGGTAGCGGAGCGTTAAAGGAAACATGACGTTGAGACGAAAATAAACCAATCAGAGGCGTTAAAAATTTCGTTGCTAATCGAATATATTTCAATCGTAATATCGTAATATATTTCAATACTTCAGCTACCGGACTGCTATGTGAACTGGCCCTATGAGTTGGTCCGTTAAAAAACATCGTGGTTTCCTTATCGAGGCGTTCTTTAAGACCGTCCGCACACGGAGCGACTCAAAGGAAACTGAACTGGTTAGCGACTAAAATTGCTTATCGGTTGCAAACTCGTTAGTGATGCGGCTCCGCACACGGGCCGACTCAAAAGTGATTCAAATCAATAGTTTGCGACCTGTCATGGAAGGAAGACCATCATTATTCCGGGCATTATTTTTAATTAAATTATTACCAGAAATTAATTTATTTTAAAAAATCGTCACAATAGATTGTCTTTGATCAATCGTTTAAAAATGGACTGTATATATGGGCGCACATATTCCATACAACAAAAAACGTTAGAATTTCATTTCATCGCTAGGCAGAAGTCACGTGACTCGTGTACGTCATTTAGCAGCTTGCCAAAAGAGCGGCTGTAACATAGATTGTGTAATAACACGCACAACGCAAGAGAAACTGGCGACTGAAGTTGCTAGCGACTCGACACGTTGAGTTGCCTGCGACTGATTACAAACGCGTTGCTGACGGGTTTGTAACCAGTTGCTCCGTGTGCGTGGCTCCATTCAATTACATAGGTTACAACTCATCACGGACTGGTTTGTGATTGAGTCGGTTATCAGTTTCTTTTGAGTTGCTCCGTGTGCGGACGGCCTAACGGTACAGTGGTTTGAGACGAAATAGATGGTACGGTCAGGTCGGATCCCACCCGATGTTTTTTTTGATGGGGATTTTGTTAGAAATAAGAACACAATAATTATTTTCGTTGTAGAATAACATTTATTGATATTGTACATGAAATAAAAACATTTTTGTAGAAAAAAAAGACCAAAAAATTGAAAATCTCAAACAAAGAAAATCTCCCTGGCAGTTACAAAGAATGCTGTATATATTAGGTCTAATATGTAATTTAGTCTTGTACCTAATTTTAGAAGTTACTGAATCAAATTTCCGTGCACAAAAATGTAAAAAATAATATAAACTGACATTTTTGGCCTGCAAAATAAAAAACTAAAAATTTAACAAAAATGACTAGGGATCGTGCACAACGTTTTTCAACATAGACGCTCATATTTACTGTAAACTTATAACTGCAAACGCTCCAACACCTGTTGCAACACTGCCTGGTAGGGTTCCTTGTCAACTCGATTTCTTACAATGAGAGGGGAGAGTACGGAAGTGGAAAATACACCCCTGGGTCGGATCTGACCCCTACCGTACCGTTAGAGGGTTAAACTCGTTTCACACCTCGGCCCCTCCGCTTTCGCGTATCGGCCCATGAATCACTGAAGACCACTAATTCACGTCTCTACGTAGCAATACCTGAATACGCAGCCGAGGGTAATTCCCCAAGTTCGGTGACATTTTTCATTGCTGTGGAGCTCGAGGATGCCGGACAAACAGTACAGATCTGTCATCCACTCAAGGTACCTAAGCCCGTCTGTTAGAGGGTTAAAAACAACGATTCTAGAATAGCGACACAGAGGACATTTTGGACACTCTTCGGACTCTTAAGTAACTGATGTCGTGCCTGAACGACAAACAATCCTGCAAATGGTTTCAGAAGTGAGAGCAAGTGGGTCTCCATTATCAAGGAAACCAAGTGGTCATCCTCGGAACACTAGAACACCTGATAATGTGCAACGAGTCCAAGAGTCTACTACTCGTCAGGAAGTTGCCACCCTTAACGCAGAGATGACCAACTGATTAAAATAAGACTTTAGAAAATGGTTGCGGTAGTGCATTGCATATAACGGGCACCACCTGATTGGTGTTATTTTCAAAACCTAGTGTAAAAAAAATATCTAGATTATAAGCACTCCTCAAAAATATAAATATTTTTTCTTTAAATTATTTATTTTTGTTATCATCCTTTGAAATGTGGGAGTCCATTCCGTCGCACCCAGTACATGATGGTTGAATCTCAACTGAAAGATAAATCTGACAAACCTGCATAATGTAATTATCGTAACAGAGAAGGCTGATTTCAGTTGCAGATTAATGAATCTACCTTACGCGTTTCACCAAATATTTAGCCCGCAAACCGTATAACAAGGGTACCTTTGGGGGTTTCAGAAATCGAGAAAAGTTATTTTCCAATTTGTTAAAAATATGCTAAAAAAATTTTTGATTATTTTCCAACTCTGTATTTTTTTTTATAATGCGGAGACACTTCGTTGTTAGACATTTGCCTATAATACACCTCAGTTTTACTGGCCATTTTATTATGGGAGTACCATATAGGCGGACCAGCAATACCCCCTATGAAGGGACGACACGAACGGAGGTATTTTAGTGGCACGAGCCGAGATTCTATCCGAATACCCTCAGAACCGAAAGCCAGTGCGCTTACCACAAGGCCACCACAAGCCGCCAACACTGTACTACTCTCTATCATTTAATTCATGGTAATGAAAAGGAAACTAAAAAAGCATTGGGGCACAAAACTTTAATTCATCATGTATAAGATATGTAAAATATTGTAATATTTTTGTCTGTAACCAGCTTTCCTTGACTCATTCAATGTCAGAGACTTATGTTAACGCTACTAACTTGTAGCTTCAGAGCCGCTTGCAAGGAATGTTTTATTCCTAAGTTTAGTGTTGAAAAGCGACTGAGAATTAAAATTCCATATTTGTTTAAAAAGGGTTCAAAATTATTTTCCGCATATTAAAAAAAATGAGTAAAATTGTTATTCTGTTCCCCTCCTAAAATCCTGGCTGGCACCATTATTCAGGATTTCTGCTGTGGCTGCAAGGAGCAAAGCAATAAATTGATTTACGTCCAATCATGTGCATTGTATGTTACTCTACTGGCATGTGCAATGTGCATTGTATGTTACTATATGTATTTTATCTATCTATATATATAAAACAGTTCCGTAACTGACTCATTCATACATTCATTCACTGACTGACTGACATACAACGCACAGACCAAACCGCTGGACCTAAAGGGCTGAAACTTTGCATGGCGATTCTTCTAATAGTGTAGGGGTGCACTAAGAAAGATTTTTCAAAAATTCTTCTTAGATTTTTTTAAAATTAAATTTTTAAGCTGTTTTTTAAACTTTTTTTACGTTTGCATTTAAAATAATGCATTGAGGGTTATAAAAGTTATATCACGAGAAAGATCATAAAAATTCCTTCAAAATGAGATTTTTTTCGAATTTTTCCTCCATTTCCTGATTTTTGGTGAATTTTTAAAGATTAATTTTTAGAATTTAATTTATTAAATGATGATCACGTGATTTCTTTTTCTGGTACTTTCAATAAATTTATCGTCACGTGCGTAACAATTAAATAGACAAAACAAATATTTTTTTCTCTTTCTAATGCAGCAGACGATTGGATATTATATATATATATATTTGGCATGAATTGCATACATTGACCGTTGTATTTAATTTGAATGTACTCCGTAGCGAAGTACGGGTTTTCAGCTAGTATATATATAAAACAGTTCCGTAACTTACTGACTCACTGACATACAACGCACAGACCAAATCGCTGGACCTAAAGGGCTGAAATTTTGCATGGCGATTCTTCTTATAGTGTATTGGTGCACAAATAAAGATTTTGGAAAAATTCTTCATAGATTTTTTTAATTAAATTTTTAAGCTGTTTTAGTAACTTTTTTTAAGTTTGCATTTAAAATAATAATTTGAGGGTTATAAAATTTATATCACGAGAAAGATCATAAAAATTCCTTAAAAATTTGATCTTTTTCGAATCTTTACCTCGATTTTCTGATTTTTGGTGGATTTTTAAAGATTAATTTTTAGAATTTAATTTATTAAATGCTGATCACGTGATTTCTTTTCTTGTTACTTTAAATAAATTTATGGTCACGTGCATAACAACTAAATAGACAAAAAATATTTTTTTTTGCTAATGCGACAGACGATTGGACATTATCCAAAAAAATATTAAAATACAATAAAAGATATTATGTCCTCAAACTGTACTATATTAACTGTTCTATATTCTATAGTATGTCCTATTACATTTAATTTGAATAGTTTCTGCTACATTATTTCTCTATTCTACAAAAAAGTAACTGGCGCTGCCGCTGCCGCTGTCAAAAGCTTGTCACGCTATCTCTTCCGAAACCGATGGGGGTATGGGCTCGAGACCGATACCAATCGATGCAGAACAATGTGGGGAAGAAAGTAAGACATGTCTCATATTCGTCGGACTTGAAGTTTTTTTTTATTTTATGTTTTGTGGGAAAATATTGACTTTTTCATGTTTAGATTACGATAACTCGCCAAAAAAGGATCGTAGATTTTTTTTTTTACAATCTAAGACTACAGACATTTCTCCTTCAAACAAGACCTCATTTGTTTAAAAATAATTTAAAACAGACTGATATTTTTATTAAAATTGAAAACCCACTTTTTGGAAAAATTTATGCGTTTCGAGATATATAAATTCGATGCTCTCAGACTTATTATGTTACAAAGAAAATATTTATATCAACTGGAAGATGAAAGCTTTCTCATTCATATAAACTTCATTTCAAGTCTCTATCTTAAAATTTCGATTTTTAATTGAATTTTAATGAAATACTTCAAAAAAATCTTCTCATTCGCTTCCTTTGCAGAAGGACATGAAAGAAGATCCAATTTTTCACCCATAGGCGGGCTTCATCCATTTCACCGGGAGTAGGGGGGGAAGTTTCAACTGTAAACAAATGAATGACTCAATCGCTGTAAACAACTATTGAGTCATTCATTCAATTGATTCACCAGAGGAGCGAGCGTAGCGAGCCTAGGGGCGAAGACCCTAGTTTTGTCTATAAAAATATCCCTTACGATTTTTTTATAAATATATTTTTTTGTTATTTTACGTCAATTGTATACATTGATCGGCGTATTTGTTATATATATATATATTTATATATATATATATATCTTGCCATTAATTGCATACATTTACCGTTGTATTTAATTTGAATATACTCCATAGTAGCGAAGTGCTGGTTTTCAGCTAGTATTATTATATGCGTATTGTGTGTTACTCTAGATAAACCAAGTGGGAGGTCTAACGATAATCCAGGAAAAAAATTCTTACTGTAGTGCCATAGATAGTCTCGGGAGCGGCACTTGCGTTCCAAAATGTCCTGCCCGAGTACCACTCGGTGTAGATTTTTTATTTCTTGCATCTTATTGTCAAACCCGAATCTACCTCAGGACATGTTGATCTGGGCTTTATTCAACAGATGACAGCACTAGTATTCTATACCATATCTTGGGAGGTGAATTTATGTTTTGTTCAGTAGATTGCAGTTTATGTACGTTATTTTGTACTAAACATTTGATTTTTGCAATAATAAAAAAATCGACATTTCCCGTACCAAAATCATCAAAATAACTTGACATTTAAGATTCTTAATAGCTTTAGAATCAACCCACCTTAGAAGGCAGCTGTTTATGAGTAAGGTTAGAAATCATTAGAGATAGAATTTTCAAACAACTCTTAGAAAGTATCAAACCTTTCAGAGCAGTGGTGTGCAAAATAAAGGGTCGCGACTCACAGAGGTATCGTGAAAAAAATGGAGGGGTCTAGAGTAAATTTATATCGTAATGAATTAATAATTTAATTTAAAGACATACTTTAAACTTTTTAGAATTACATACTTTTAATATTTTTATTTATGTTTTTTATATGTTAAAAATATGTGATATTGTTAAATAAGGTGACAAACAGTCTTACAATGCAAGACTGGTTTCAAAATGAGTAGCTTTAAAAACCAATCAACTATGATATGAGAGTAGCATTCTCAGATAATTCACCAAATATGGAACAAACACTATCTAAGGTCCAGGTTCACCTTCCTCATTCATTTTTTAACTTAGTTTTACGTTCCTCCATAACGGTCCCCATAACGGTCCTCCATAACGGTCACTTCCGCTGTATATTTTAAATAGTGAAATATTTGCTTATAATTGTATATTTTTATGAATTTTGTCATATATTAGATTAAACTATTAATATTTTATCGTTATTCGCTAAAATTCGTATCTCTATCAAATCTCAATTTTCCTATTTCAATTCGCGCCTATTTCAAGGCGTCTATTTCAATTCGACGCTAGAGGATCACCTATTTTCCGGCACGACATGTTATGATAAAATAATTAAGTTCGTATATCATTCGAAAAAATTTTACATTGTACATCCTATAATAATCAAAATGTATTTTAACCTTTTAAAAATTATCCATTTCACTGTCTAAAAATTGCTCTACCTTCTCTTTCAGTAGTGATCAAGTGAAGAAGCATTGCAAGGGCATTGAAAACTGAATGTCAGCTTATTTAGTCGGGTTTCATTTTGGGAGTTTAGCTTTCGGGTATCTCTTTCTCTTTCAGACTTTAAAGTTAAAAACTCTCAAAATTTTTCTTTCTAGATAAAAGAAGTAAAATGAAAAACTACCATTCAAATTTTATCTCTCTGTGCCGTTTTAAAATTTAATGTTAGAGCCTAAAACACTTCCACTTTGAAAGCTACAAATTTAGAAAAAGAAATTCTGTAAATTTAGACTCGTGGCTGACACATTTAAATCAATTTGACCCACAACGGAAAGAACGAAGGGCCTTTCACAATTTTTAGTTCACAATAAAATCACTCAAAGTTGACAGAACTTCATTTTCGTACACCTTACTTATTCGAGAAATCTGTTTATCCCTTAGCTTCCCGAATCTCCGTGACTTTTATGTTACGTTATGATATTTTTTTGGCGGGTGAAAACCCGCACTTCGCTACGGAGTACATTCAAATTAAATTCAACGGTCAATGTATGCAATTAATGCCAATATATATATATATATATGAAATAAATTTCAAACCTTTTTCATTTTATTAAAAATGCCAATCCAAATTCTTTCATCCTATTGCAATAAAGCATTACTCCTCAAATCCAACCAAAGTAATCTATTAGTTTTTCCCCTAAGACACGCGTTGCCCCGTTATATAACAGTTATATAAGAATGGAGAACTTTCCAACGGTCACACCATATGACGCCTTATAGTCAAGTGATGAGTTTAGACCAATCAGAAAACTTCCGCGCGCCTGAAAATCCGCGCCTTTTTCAATAATTCCGAGTCTTTGTTTGTCTGCTCTCAACGAGTAAACATGTAAGTTCGTTGCTGTCAAAATGTGCGGGCGGGGCCCCGTCCCTGTACCCGGCTAGCGTCGCGTGATGTCTTCGAATAAATCTAATTGATATTCCCCGGAAACTACATTACATAAAGATTCATCGAATTGAAAGCGCCTCTTCCTTGATCCGGTCTACTTATTTTTTCCTCTCCATATGCCTTCCTACGCCACTCGTCGACCGCTTCTTCGGTGTAATGCTCCAACTATATATATATATATATATATATATATATATATATATATATGTGTGTGTGTGTGTATTTATTTATTTATAATAAATACGATGATCAATGTATACAAATGATGTAAAAAAGACAAAAAAATATATTTATAAAATATCGAAATGTGATGAAGCGCTTTCGATTTTAAAGAAAAATTAAATTTTTTAGAGAGATAAAGTGATCGAAGGCTGTTTTCATCACAGTTTGGTTAGAAAGTTAAGAAGCCGCCTTGGATTAGAGTACGGGACAGTCGTTTTTGTGCCTTAGCCAATTTAAAAGCGGCGGTGCGCGGTGGGGGTAAGTTGATTGCAGACGTAGATAAGGAGATGGCACCAGAGTTTGACGTTGTAGCGTACTGGAAAGATGAGGTTATTTTTCCAAAGAACCCACAAGCGCTTGGAACACAGCTGCGTGTTTTCAAGGAATGTGTTGTTCGGTTCCAAGCCACTAAAGCTGTCAGCCGATAATCTGCCGGCATCTGCCGCCCCCTCCACCCCTTCTGAAAATCCAGACATTGAAGGGAGACGCTGTATAAAATCCGAGCGGGCTAGACGTGTTTTTGCTAGGCTCCCGTGTTGTTGGGCTGAGAATGGGCCCTGGAGCGTGTATTTGTGAATCTGCACGTAAATTAAGTGAAACTGTCGAAAATGTCTAATGTTTAATTTTTTTTCTTGTTAATAAATTGTTAAGTTTTGTTTTAAAAATTTGGCCTTCGTTTTGTAAATTAGAACTCTGTCTTTCTTGTTATGGATCAATAGTTGTGGAATTTCTTCAAAATGCCTCAGAGAGTTAACAGCCTTATAGTGACGTCACAGCTTAATTGGTGATCAGCGGTTGAATCCGTACCCGGTTTTGAAAGCAGAGTCAGTTTGCCAAATTGCGGGTCATTTTTCTCGGACCCATAGAATGTACAGATTTGAGTACGCTGCCGTAGCGGGGAAGTGACTGTTTTTCTCCGTGGATGTTTCGGCGGGAGGTCGTCGACCCAGCTTCGCAGTAGGGGAATCGCGATAGTACCTCTGCGCTCCTGTGTTTTTTCATGGTGCGTCCAAGAAGAGGGTGTTTTCAGAGAGCCTTGGACCGTGTTTTCCCCTACTCAGTTAAATTTGAGAGTGTTTCGCCGTCTGATGCAGAGTTTCGTTTTCTGCGTATTTTATAGTGTGGTCAAGGACTTCCAAGTGTCTTCTGGAAGTGAATGTGTCAACAGTGTGAGCTGTGGTTGGAGATGACCCTTGCGCTGTCGGCCTGCAAAAAAGGGGTGAGTACAGCTTTTAGATACTCAAAGTTGCATTGTTTTGTTTTTTTGAAAAAGTATTTTTCGGAAATAATTTTAAGTTTTAAGTTGTGATGAATTGCTTGAAAAATACATATCAGTGCAATTGTTTTGTGGGGACAAAAATAGTGTATTTTGCAACCGTAGTGTTTATATGTAACGTGTGAATGGCTAAGCTAGCTATAATTAAGAAGTGGTTGTAATTCTTGTGGAGGGTAAAAACTACCCTGGTTGTGTTGCCTAAAATGTTTTTAAAAAAATAGATACAAGTGGTATTTTTTTTTCTCAATAATTTTTTCAAACAGTTATTATTTGAGTTTTTTGTTATTTTTGGGTAAGCTACCTGGCACAAACTGTTTGCTTTAAAAAATAAATACAGTGGTATTTTTTTTTCTCGATAATTTTGTTAAAGCATGTATTGAGAGTTTTTGAAACGTTAACTAACGTTGTTAGTTAGAAGCTTCTAATTGATTTCAAAGGTTAACTAAGCTAGTGCCTTTGTGGGTTGGATATACAAACTGTATATTCCGGTTAATGCTTATAGCGGTGTAAGTGTTGATTAACGTTTGCTACTTGGTTGTTAATTGAGTTTTTTTTATATAAAGGTTGACTAAACTTGTGCCTTTGTGGAAAATGTACAAGCTGTATATCTCAATTATAGTAGCGGGATAAACGATAATTCAACGACTTGCTATGTAGAAATATTGTTTTTGTGTGTTATCGAATGTTAAAAAGGTTAATCTAATGTGTTGATTTTGAAAAAGTTATTATTGCAATTTGTAAAAGTTAAGCTAAAGTGTTATATATGAATTTTTTGGTAATTTGTTTATGTGTATGATCCCATTGTAAAATACATGGTTTCACGAAGAACATTTAATTGAAGGTGTTTTAGTTATTTTGAGTTTTTTTTAATTTTCCTGACCTGTGCTTATAAATTTGTGATTAATTTTGTGTGTAAAAATGGCTTATCTGAGTAGGGGGAGAAAGGCAGATTTGAAAATTTTGGCGATGAGGTTGGGTCAACAGTCCGCCCCAGATGCATTAATAATCCATCTAAAAAATTAATAGAGAGTAGTCCAAATTACGAGGAGAATTTTGTTAGGGGTCTTCTTGAAACCATAATGCAAGATAGATTACAGCAGGAAAAAGCGGCTAGGGAAATTGAGCAGGCGGAAAGAGATCGGATTTTTGCTATGGAGAAAGCTGAAATATATAGGATTTTTGCTATTGAACAAGAGCGAAGAGATAGGATTTTCGAATTGGAAAAATCGCGAATTATATCTCAAGCCCGTTTGGCGACCCCAGAATATCCCCAGAATACGGTAAGGGAAAAAGTGAAGGATGATTCTGAGCAAATTGAAGAAGAGAAGAAAGAGGTAGATTTTTGCTGTGAAAACAGTCGGGGAAAGGACCCTGCTCAACGAATTTGGGTGGAGACAAAAGGGGAAAGTCTAGTGGAGTCGGGAAAAATTACGACAGAGGAAAATTAGGGAGTACCCTTGCGGTGTTCTGAAAACATTCGGGGGGCATCTGAGAAAGGCCAGCAGAGTTGTGGGGATGGGAAGAAAGAGTTAATGTTAGGGCAGAAGGTCGATGAACCCGATGAACCCGACTCACGTTGGAAAGATAAGAACGAAGACTTAGGAGAATTGTTAGTGATCCCGGGAGAATTAGAAAATTTTGGAATTGAAAAAGGGGTAATGGATATGAGAGAGGGTAAAGAACATGAGGGTAAAAGGGTGTTAAGTTTGGAAAGGAATTTGGGAGAGGAGATAGAGATAGATGTGGAGATGGCAAATTCAGTGGTCGTTTTAGAAGATGAAATTTCGGTTAAGAGATCAGGGTTACCTGCAAGGACCAAATGGTTCAATCCTGAGAGTTACGGTTTTTCTTTCGGGTTAGGAAGTAAACATCTTGCGTCGGGACAGGTGATGAGAAAGAGTAAAGGGTTGATTTCGGAGGTAAATCGGTCGAGAGAGAGCTTGATTGACTTGTATTTCGTTTCGGGCTGTAAGCCTGGAATGAGTTGCACTATGCATCTACCTGTGGTTCACATGGGCATCACGTTTTTGTATTTTTTAATTATTAGTAAGTGGATAGCCCATGTTGAAAATCCAGATTAAATACACAGGAGGTTGATTTACCTTGTATTGCTTGTATGTGTTATTAAATTGATTTTTTATTCATGCAATAGAAAGGTATATGATTGTTGTATTTTGGTATGTGTATTTAAGTGTTTATTAGTATTATTTTGTTTCTTATCAGTGAATGATTATGGATTTATGGAATTTAAGTGTTTTTATTGAAAATGTCATCTCGTCCAAAATAAATGCACTGAATGCGAATTTAATAGGTAACTAAAATTTTCAAAATTTTGGTTATGTGCTTTGTTAAATTTTGGTTGCAACTTGAGTGTTAAAAGTAGTGCTTGCTATGTGTTTTTGTTTCAACTCCTCTGTATGCCGGTGCACAAACTGTGCTATTCGTGGTGTAGGTGTGATCGAAGGACAAACTTTTCCTCTGCGAAGAAAAAGTTTCCTGGAGCGTGGAGGAGCTGTAGCGTACTGGAAAGATGAGGTTATTTTTCCAAAGAACCCACAAGCGCTTGGAACACAGCTGCGTGTTTTCAAGGAATGTGTTGTTCGGTTCCAAGCCACTAAAGCTGTCAGCCGATAATCTGACGGCATCTGCCGCCCCCTCCACCCCTTCTGAAAATCCAGACATTGAAGGGAGACGCTGTATAAAATCCGAGCGGGCTAGACGTGTTTTTGCTAGGCTCCCGTGTTGTTGGGCCGAGAATGGGCCCTGGAGCTTGTATTTGTGAATCTGCACGTAAATTAAGTGAAACTGTCGAAAATGTCTAATGTTTAATTTTTTTCTTGTTAATAAATTGTTAAGTTTTGTTTTAAAAATTTGGCCTTCGTTTTGTAAATTAGAACTTTGTCTTTCTTGGTATGGATCAATAGTTGTGGAATTTCTTCAAAATGCCTCAGAGAGATAATGCCTTACTACTTGTCGTGACGCCATACGGTAAAGTAAAATACCCTATTGTAAGCAAATTTTTTGGGTCTGTTTGGGAGGTAGACCGCAAACACGTGGACTGGACTTTGGGTGGTCTGTTTTGTGACGCAAGGAAGGCGTGCATGGGTTATGGGATTCTCCAATCAAAGAAATGAAAATTGATGCTAAGTGGTGGATTTTTGAAAGTTTTCCTGAATGGATTAGGAGTCATGAGAAGGCGTGGACTTTGTTGGAAAAAAAAAATAAATAGAAGACTTAGAGGTTTTTTTCGGCAATTCACTTCTGCATGCGGGTCCGGGTTCCCTGTCCTCCGGTGCTTAGCATCGCAGGTGATGAAGTGTGGTTATCTTAACTATCGAGGAACAATTGATCCTGCCTGGGGAGTTTCCCAAAGAAAGATGTCGTTTAGCGGAGCAGAAATTCGGGTGGTGCGTCCCGATAGGAGAGCCTCCTGATCCTGAGACTAAAATTTGTTTTTGCTGATGACGGAAATCTAGTTGCTGCCTTCACCGATAAATAATTTGAGAATAGAGGTGGAGAGAACGGCGATTTCCCGTTGGTGTTCCGATTGAATCGTCCGGAGATGAAAGGAGCGGAAGAAGCAGACGATTAGATGCCAACAACAGTATAAAGATTTGAATGCCTGCTACCGAGAAAGAAAAAGGAGATCCCATGCCCGATGATGAGATCATCACCCGTGTTCCAGTGTGGTTAGCATCCAATTGAGCGAGTGTCAAATCATTTTTGTCTTGTTCAGGCCCAAGCTCGAAAATTTGAATGATTTAGTGCTTGATTATTGTTTGTTTTTAAAATATAGTTTTTGAGAGAGTGTAGTTCTTTGCCTTAGGTAAAATAAATAAATTTATGCTCCCTGAATCCAAAAGTTGTAGGTTTAATTAAATACATGTCATTCGATATGAATTGAGGAGAAATGCTAAAAGATTAGTAAAATGTATAAACTTTGTACTAAGATTTGGTGATTCGGTTTTTGAGTTAAATTGTAAATAGATAATGTTGTAAATAAATTAATTTTATTTTGTTACCTTGGAGTCATTCATCTCTGTTTTTGTAGTTGATCTAAAGGAAGGTTTAGAAGCAAAGTTTGTTTCACCTGTTCGTTTGCCAAATTGTCTTGAGCTTTGGGTTGTATTCAACCAAATAAATCTTAAAAACACAACGCACCCAAATAATTTCTAAAAATAAAATAATTTGTACTAACCAAAATAATTTACGAATCACGCTCAAAATAAATATTTTAGACAGGCAACACGACACGTAAGGGATATTTTTATAGGCAAAATATTGTAGAAGAAAATATTCTTATTAAATATAATAGGACATACTAAAGAATATAGTACAGTTAATATAGTACAGTTAGAGGAACATAATATTTTTTATTGTATTTTAATATTTTTTATTGTATTTTAATATTTTTTTGGATAATGTCCAATCGTCTGCCGCATTAGCAAACAAAAATATTTTTTTTGGCTATTTAGTTGTTATGCACGTGATGATATATTTATTTAAAGTACCAGAAAAGGAAAATACGTGATCAGCATTTTTAATAAATTAAATTCTAAAAATTAATCTTTAAAAATTCACCAAAAATCAGAAAATGGAGGTAAAGATTTGAAAAAGATTTCAGTTTAAAGGAATTTTTAGGATCTTTCTCGTGATATAAATTTTATAACCCTAAATTTATTATTTTAAATGCAAGCTTAAAAAAAGTTACTAAAACAGCTTATAAATTTTATTTTTAAAAATCTAAGAAGAAATTTTCAAAAATCTTTCTTTGTGCACCCCTACACTATAAGAAGAATCACCATGCAAAATTTCAGCCCTTTAGGTCCAGCGGTTTGATCTGTGCATTGTATGTCAGTCAGTGAGTCTGTCAGTTACGGAACTGTTTTATATATATATAGATATGGACTTAATCAATCAAACTGGTAACATTTTAATGTAATGTTCACAAACTACGTTAATTTTGGTCTCCAAATTTTATGTTATGTTACTCTTTCCCTAGTTTTCTATACTTTTTGTCTATACAAATAAAAGTACGTGGTAACTACGCTGTCCATTACTTTACTTACACACACACACACACACACGTGTATATATATATATATATATATATATATATATATATATATATATATATATATATATATATATATATATATACTTTATTATCACTATAAGAGTATTTAAGAAGTTTCTGAATACAGAGGGACGATAAGGAAGGGCTTTTGTTTTGTTACCCTGATACATACTCAAAACGTAGAAATGCATCTGTACTGACAACTTGAAGAAGTATTTAATGTTTCCAAACTTCTATTTTTGTGATAACTGAGCCACAAAGTCAAAACAAATGGTTAAACTCCATAGAACATGACCAAATGAAAAAGCCAACTAAATAAAAAAATGCATGAATATCCATTGCATTTGTGGACCACTGGATGATTAATTTTTATGTTCCCCGGAAAAATGAAATGCATAATGAGATTTCAAACAAAATGCAAACAGCAAATGATCATAGAATTTGAGAGATAAGGGTGCCGTTAAATGTAAAACTCAAAATTCTGCATTCTCGTAATCCCTTGATTATATTTTGCGTTCCAGTGCTTCGAAAATTCATCTTGCCATTACATGTTCCCCGGAAAAATGAAATGCATAATGAGATTTGAAACAAAATGCAAACAGCAAATGATCATAGAATTTGAGAGATAAGGGTGCCGTTAAATGTAAAACTCAAAATTGTGCATTCTCGTAATCCCTTGATTATATTTTGCGTTCCAGTGCTTCGAAAATCCATTTTGCCTTTGGGGTTGATGTTGAGATTAATTTCAATTATTAATTTAACTTTATTTCAGTCATTGAAATATCGAACTATACCCCATGTATTCGGTAATTACATCATTCTCTTGTAATAAAGTCAAAGGCATCAAGCCAATAATCTTTTATGAATATGCCGAGATGCATATATTTTAGTAATCGGTGAGATACAAATTTTATTGTAGAACCTGGGAACTGTTGCAATTACTTTGTAAGATGCTTTTACACGCATCCCAGAAACTAATAAATCTCTGTTTTCAATTTTTTTAATTCAAGGAAATGCTATTGAGTGTACTTACATCCTTTAATTTATTGCAGTCAAAATCAGAATATTTACAGCTACTATGTCGTTTTCTCAAAATAAAAAAATTAAATCTATTACAAATGAAATCCTTTTTAAAATTCAAACTTTAGAGAATAGAATATTTTAAATCCCATCTCTTAGCGTAAAAAATTCCGTATCCTTATTTAATTTGCAACGCACAAAAACGGGATCTAAAGGGCTGCTTTAATCAAATTACGACCACATGTTTCTGAAACAGAAAGTCTTTCGAATGTTGTAAGAAGACTAAACTGTATTGATTCATCGCCTTGAAATTTTTACATTACCGACAAAGAGATGGTTGCAAAACCGGGTTAAATATATAGATTTGGAGAAAAAAAAGTATGATTTCTTTAACATTATCATTTAGTACAAAACAAAGATTTTTCATTAACTAACCAACAAAAGTCATACTTTGCACATATTTATTAAATTAAAATTTTGAATTTTTTTTGTGATGATCAACCATAAAATTTGTAAACAAAATCACATCATAAAATTTCTCAAAAGGTTTTTAAAAAATTTTGAAATTTAAAATTTTTATAAAAGTGGGGTAATTTAAAATATTTATAACTCGAAATATTATTTGTCGAATTTCAAATTTTTTTATTTAATTAAACAGAAATATATAAGTTTAAATTTTAATTCAACATTTTTTGAAATATTAATTTTTAAAGATATTAAAAATATTTAAGTAAAAAATTGCGAAAAAAAATTATGTAACTTATTTTTAAAAAATCATATTTTCAAAAGTAAATATCTTTTTCAAATTTGCTGAATCAATTAAATTAAAATAGTTGAAAAAGACATGTTCCAGGTTTCAACCATTTATCTTTAACGGTTCTTGACTTATAACAATTTAAAGAAGAGAAATGGGGAAAAAACCCATCATGCAGAAATACGCACAGTTTTAAACAACGATTGGCTACTATTAGAATGTTGCAAAAAAAAAAAAATTATAATTTATCCTGTTCTAATTAAGATAGAAACATGATTTAAACATCATTTTAAGCTTAAAAGATCAAAAAAAAATTTAATGCAATAAAAAGTTTTTTCGAAAATTCGAACAATTTTGTGTCCTGGACCCCCTCAAAATTTCAGTCTATAGCGAACAGTTTTTGTTTCTCTTCTGCTGCGAGTACTACGGAATTTTTTGTTGAAGTTCAAATTTATGTCTAATATTCTCATTGTCTAATACCACACAATTTATTGTTTAAGTTAGCTGTTTTACCTAGTTCATGCAAAATCTCCCATAGCACTCTATACACATTGCCCTTGGACGAGTAAAAAAAAACACTTTATAGTATTAAAAAACTTTGAAGTGTTACAGTTAGGAGGAATGTAGGGGATATTAAGTAGGTGGTGTTTTCAAAAGTAGCTGAAAAGAAAATAAATCAGATTATATTTCAATAGGGCTGGCCAAGAAATTACTTCCTGAAATCTATTTATAAACTCATTTTTGTTAAGGAATAAAAATTTAGTTTCATAACAGCTAATTTCTTTTAACTTCTCTGGCACATATGTGATTTAGAAAGTTCAGTACTGTAAAGTGAAAGGGAAATTATGAATAATAAAATGTAAGAATAAATAGCCCCTTAGCTCTCCGTTCTGATATTTCTTATTCAACTGGTGATAATACGCTGATCAAAAAAGCGTGTTCACTTATAAGATTTCATATTTAACGTGGTTGATGAGGAAAAACTGTTTTGTGCTAAGGACAATGGTTAAAACTGAAACAGTCTCTAAAATTCAGAATTACTGCCAGAGTGGTACAATTTAAAAGAAAAAGTGAACGCACAAAATGACCATCTTTAAAAACTAAGAATGAAATCTGTATCTCCCAAACTTGAAGCCATAAAGTGAATGATCTCAACGATGGGAAGAAATATCAGATTTTGAATCCCACATCTCTCACATTTCCGCCTTTATTTTTAAAGCCAATAGATACTGCATGCTTGTCTCGAAACAATTTAGACCGTTTGTTTATATTTTTTATATTGTAGAATGCTGTTTCTGTATTATGTCTGCTGTGTACTAACCCTATAGGATTCGGTCAATGTTAATGTACGGTGAAAATTTGTCTACTATCTAAATCTTTGGCTAAATCTGGTACAGTGTGTTTTTACACAACATAATTTTCAGCTCATGCTGATAATCAAATAAAAATTGTATTTTCAGGTAGCCGGAACTTTTCTGCACCTTGCAACAGGATTCATTTTACAAATTTCGTCCACCAAAGGAAATTATAAGTGTATAAATTCCCTTATAACATTTCATCCCGAATTATTTAAATTTTAAAATATGATTTGCCTTTTTAAAAAAAAAATTAAAAATACCCCATGGTGTAAAATTTATTTGTCTTTTACGGAGTACAAGTTTTAAAAATAAATCTTTAAATCCAACTCGGCAATCCGGGGACTAATTTTATCCATAGGTTAACACTGAGGTGAGCGAATCCAATAGGGTTAGTACGCAGCCTTAATCACAAATAATAATCTTATGTAATTCCTAACTGTTCATAATTCTTATTTCCATTATAACAGCCAAGTGGCAGGATCGGGATTCAAACCTGTATTCTGACCTGAGGGCAAGTAATCTAAATATTGAACTACCCCGATTATGTTAACCACTCATAGCTTTCAAAATATATTCTTCATACATGTAGCAGTTAACTTAAATCCTTCTAACCATCCACGGTGCAATAAAACATGCATCCCTAGGCGTAAATGTCCACCGTGATAAAAGTTAATGATTTCGCTGTTGCTTAATTTGTGGGTCCCACAGCAGGTCATGGTGTCCGAACACGTTGAGGATATTGAATCCTTTAAAATCTTCCAAGACAACCTTCTGCTATTAATGATCCTTCTCTCGGGTACATTGTCTTACACATTTATTTAGCATATATTCTATGGATGTGATTATAAAGAGGAGGTGGTTGTGAAACTCCAGTATCATGTAAGAAATGTTTATTTTTGAAAATTCATATTTGTTATATATCAAACTGGTATATTTCGCCCTGTGTTAATCGCAGCCAAGGCTATTTCACTTGGTTTATTAGAAATTTTGGCGAACTTCAGAAAAGAAAATCTGTAAAAGTAATAACAACAGCACTAATAATACTATTTAAAAATAATAAATAAGGTGTGCTTGCATCTGCAAGTTCGAAGGGTGATATACAGGGTGATTTTTATTAAACTGACACTACTCAGAGCCATCTGTAGCGGGATCTTTCAGCCGGAATTCCACCAAAATTAAAAGAGGTACTAAGGACGACATGGGAAAGAGTTTCCATGGGAAAAAAATAGTTCCAAAAGTCACCGATAGGGTGATATATGACGCTGTTGTTTTCGGAGCACCCGAGAGTTTGCATAAAATACAAGTAAAACATCAAAATGTAAATTCATGACTACGTAGTCGACAACAGTGCCAGTATTTTGGGCTCAGATGGCTCTGAGTAGTGTCAGTTTATTAAAAGTCACCCTGTACACCGTGTAATGCTTACAATTAGGATGTTTACTTTTATGAGTTGACCAAAACAGGTTTCTCTAGTTCTTCATAAGTTTAAGATTCTTCATATATCATATATGTAAGATCTATAACTGATTTTTTAAATACGTTTAAAACTACTTTCTATATCAAGTGTATGATTAAAATTAAATGTTTAAAAAATCCAACTCGTAGAAAGTGATAAAATTCATTTCCAAAATCAAATTAACATGTTAGAATATATCCAAGAATTATATGTTAGATTTAAAGGTACAAAAATTGTGCTTCAGTGTATCGTCACGCTAATAAGCCTTTGAAATACATCTTAAACTTTACGCATTCCTTGTTCATTATGCAGTAAAATGTAATGATTTTGCGAGTTAATTATTTTCATAACTTTACGTGCTCTATCTATACTCGGATTTTACAAGTAGGTCAGAAGTTTGAAATAAGTTTCAAACTTTATCTAATCTCAGGTGGTTTGAGGGCATGCTATTAATTGTCTGTTAGATTTTGTGAAAAAAAGGAGTTTATTTGTACTTTAACATTAAACTCCAATATATAATTAATGTTTTCAAATAATTTTTGTTCTGTTCCTATTTCGCGAAATTTTCTCTCGCTAGTAGAAAAATGAAGTAAAAAATTATTGGATTAAGTATAAATTTAGTCAATTTGTCTGGTTACTATGTGTAAAGAGAAACTCTACTTCTCTCTAGATCAAAATTCTTCCTTACCCATATTAGAAAATTAACTCAGATACTATTAACTTAACTCTTGTTTAGAAAATAGTACAATTTTCCTTTTTATTAACCAATCCCGTCATTTAAAGAAATAAAATTTTGTTTCAGTTCACCATTAATGTTGAATTAGGAGCACTCAGCTTGATTGATCTGCTCAAAACGAACTAGAACAAAAATTGCACTGTTAGATAATCATTTACGTCAATATGATAAGAAATTATATTGGTCAGGGAATAGAAAAATATCAAATAATGATAAATAACATTAATTTAAGGTGAATTAGAATTTCAAGAACAAATTCATGCTTATTCCTAGGAAACAGGGATAATAGCACCTATGGAGCGTTGCCATTCTACAGCTGCGAAACTGTGAAGGATGGTATTGCCAACATGAAAAGTAGAAACGCGTAGAAACGATAGAGACAAAAAGCCAGACAAAATTATCCCCGAATAGCTCTCTCATCTGTATTATCATAAGGGACATATCTGATAAAATTTTAGTGTTTCGAGTTTCGAAGAAATATCTAAAATTATCTTGTTCAGAAATCAAACTATAGTTTGATTATTAATAGGTAATAGTGAAAAGAATACTTCCCTCTGAAGAGTGAACTAATGGCGAGATGTCGCTAAAGTGATTGGTGAAGGAAGATTAGAATTTCTTCTTTTTTTATAACATATCTCTTATGCTCCTTTAATTGGCAGAACTTAAAAGTTCATCTAGTTTTCCAATGTAGTTTTTCCAATGCGAAAATAAATATTGA
Organism: Dolomedes plantarius; assembly: GCA_907164885.2. NCBI lineage: Eukaryota > Metazoa > Arthropoda > Arachnida > Araneae > Dolomedidae > Dolomedes > Dolomedes plantarius. The sequence goes on from OU015496.1 coordinate 144,089,758, forward strand.
TGTTATTTATACTAAATACCTTAGGTTTTTCTGTTTCCTGACATGGGTCACTAGTGTAGGTGCTATTTTCCCTATTACTTCCCTATTACTGCTGTTAACAAAACAATTTAGATAAAAATAATAATCGTAATTTACCATATACAGAAAAGATTTAAAAGTGCGTATTTCCGTAAAAGGATAGCTTCATTTCAAAACTTTAAATATCAAAAGTACTAAAAAACTTGTTTGTGACAGAATTATTATACACACACTGACCAATGGATTAGAAACTTAGGATTAATATTTTATTGGACCTCCTTTTGCACGGATAACACCCCGTATTCGTGAAGGCATCGATTCTACAAGCTTCTGGAGTGTATTTACGTCCACAGAATACCATGCATTGGCTACACAGACATCCTGTATATTGGATGGAAGAGGAGATTGCTGTCGGATGCACCTTTCCAACATGTCCCAAACATTTTCTATTAGATTAAAATCCGTACTTTGCGCAGGTCAAGGAAGCTGTTGGAAGTCTGTTTGATGTTCAATGAACCAATCTCGAAACATTCTGGAACGATGTATAATTGCATTATCGTCCATGAAATATCTGTCACCTTCGAAGTAAAAATGCAACATTGCAGGATGCACTTGATCTTCCAGTTTGTCCAGGTATTGCATGGCTGTGTGTTTACTCTCAACCAACACCAGAGGATCACTTCCATACCAGCAGAACATAACCCACACCATGATATTCCCAACAGACTCTTGCAAAGTGCGAACAAGATTGGTTCATTGCTCCATGAGGTTCTCACCTAAATCGACTTCTTCGATCTGTGCAAAACCAGGTATAGCGTGATTCCTCTGACCACATAACCTTTTTCCAGTCTCTTTGTCCAGTTTCGTCTTTCCAGACACCACTGCAAACGAATTCTGGCATTCCGGGCAGAAATTAAAGGTTTCCTCACAGTCATAAGACTACATAATCCCATCCTCTGAAATTCTCTGTCCAGGGTTCGACCCCAGATCGGTTGGCACGAAGATTGGTTGAAGATTTCTGTCAGTTGAAGTACAATAAAGTATCTTTTCTACCGTGCAATCCGTCGCCGCCGACCACGGTCTTGGATGATTGTGTTCGAACCATAGTAATGTCTTTTGGACAAGGACTTTGGGTTCTGCTTCCAACTGTTGAAAACCTTCGAAATGGCTACTTTTGAGAACCCAGTGAGTTCTGCTGTCTTCACAAACTGGCTCCTGTTAAACGGGCACCAACAATAAGCCCTTTTAAAAATGGTGAAAGATCTGTCGTTTTTTTTCATTGTACTGCATTTATCGTGCAATGCAGCCGCATACCATACTTATTTTAGCATTCTGATGAAGTTTTTTCCACGTTATAAACATGTTTTGTATACGCACGCCGCTAGCGAGCATTTGTAGATACTCTCAAAGTTTTTAAATTCATTGGCCAGTACAGAGGCTGTTCGCACATTTTTTAGTCGATTTTGGTAAGCGGTAATAAAAATTCGTTTGCTGCAAAAGAAATAATTGCAATTGTACTATGTTTTTAAAAGTCAAAATTATCGTCTATGGCTTGAAAGTTTTGTTTTTATTCAAAATTGCGTTTTTAACAAAGCAGTGGTTCGAAGGCTACATTTCTGCTCTCTCCGAAGAGAAATATGCATACTCCGTTATCCAAAAACGATGTGAGAGTCATGGTTTTGTGATATCTAAAGCGTCGATAGGTAATATCGTCAACAAGAAAGAAAAAAAACGTCAAATTGGAGCCTCAAATTTGACAAAAATTTCAAACAAGTATCCAAGGAAAAAACAGACATCTTCGACTATTGCAAAGGTACGTTGTTTAATATTAAAAGAAAATCCCCCTAATCAAAGGACAGTTGCAAAATCATTAAAATGCTCGGTGTCCACTGTAAACAAAATGATAAACGTTGATTTAAATCTTAAGAAAGCGAAAAAACGCAATGTGCAGCGTCTTCTTCCAAATCATATCGGTGAACGCAGGACACGCTGCAGAATTCTATATGAGAAACACTTATACAAAGAAAAATGGAAAGCAATTGTCACAATAGATGAATCATGGGTGTATTTAAATGATTGCAACAAAAAAAGAGCCATTTATTATCATAAAAGGGGAGAAAAAAATTTAAGTACATGGTTCAAAGAATCGAAAGAAAGTTTTTCTAAGGGATTCATGATTGTTGCTGGTTTTTCTTATAATGGCAAGTTAAAAATAAAGAGAGTGGAAAAAATGTCAAGATTAACTTCAAATGCTATCAGGAACATATTTTATCGCCAATTTTTCTGAATGAAATACCATCGCTTTACCCACAGTGCCATCAATCTGTGAGACTCCATCAGGACAAAGCTAGCAGTCACACATCAAAATACACTGTAAATTTCCTAAAAGATATGTAACAAAAAACTGGTATCAAGGCCATACCCTTCACTGATATCCCTACTAAATCTCCCGATGTATCACCTATGGATTTTTGCTTTCGGACTTATAAAATCTGCATTATCCAAACGTCATCCCAAAACCCTTACAGGACTCTGGAAAGCTGTTCAGGAGGAATGGGATAGAATACTTCTTCTGACACTTCAAAAGGCATTATTTTCCTGGAAATTGCGGTGTCGAAAGATAGTTCAGAATAAGGGATGTCAAATAGAACATTTAAAACACAAGAATTTTATGTAATTTAGTTTTGTGAATACAATATACATCGTCTAAAAATGTGTGAACAGACTTTGTATATGTACATCAGGTAATAATTTTTAAATGGATTTTAAGTATATCCAGAACAAGTATTCTAAATCTAAAAGGTAATTGCAGAAAATATTTTCGCATGAATTCGCCAATATTTTCTATTAATTTTTTGTCATCAACTTGGAAAACCAACAAAACAATCTTTGCATTATTTTTACTTTTATTTTTAACGTTTTGTTTCAGAGTTACAATTTTAGTTATTTTTAACATAGTTATTTTTTTTTTTCATGAACATTTCCTAATGCTTACTAGCTTTCATTTTGGTTATAATGAAGTTTTAAATATTACGTAATTTTTCTGCTATTATTAATATATAAAAAGAGGTTTAAAATAAACTTATAAATAAAGAAGTTTATATATAAGAGGCTTAAAAATAAAGGTACAAACATATGTTATGTTAAAAATTGCGGCTATTCATGGGTGTAATATCTGAATTAAGTTATTAATGAAGAGGTTAATTACATAACTTGAGCTATTTACCGTATCGTAGTTTACCTTATATAGCATAAACAAAAGAATAAGTTTTGAAAAAATTGGATTAAAATGTTTTCAAGCCAAAGAAACGTAAAATAAATTTTATCAAATCATTAATGAAATCAGACATAAAATACATCCAGGGGGATTATTCTAGCTTTGAAATGGATTTCCCGAAAATATTAAGGCATTTAATTCGTCTTTGACCATTTTTAAAGCTTTGATCTTTCCCAAACATCATATATAATTGATATTTGAAATTAAAGTTTCTTTTCTTAAATTCTGTTATTTTAGTTTTATTTTTTAACGTAGGATTACGTTCCTCCATAACGGTCCTCTGGGAATCAGATTTCAGATTGCAAGTTATAATTTTGGCAGCGCGCCAAACCCAGTCTGTGTCACTTGGGCAAGCAGTAAACAGTTAAACAGAAAATTACCGAAATGCGTCAAAATTTTGACATACATATATATACACTTACGTACATATATACATAACACATACATACGTATATACATGCAAAAGAGGTAAACAACGATAAGTATTCCTACGTTAATATCCCGCGATAGTTTCGTTAGAAGACTACCTGAATTTTTTTTATTTTCTTCAATTTTGTTTGATTACTGTATATCGCTGTTATAATGGTTAAATTATTATTAATCTTATCTAGGTCGACGTATGCCCCCTTTTTGGTAATACGACATACAGAAAAAAAGAGTATAATTTATGATGGTGACGGAATTACTTTAAACTTAAAAAAAGAAAATTATGAAACATTAGGAAAAAATATGAGGCTGCGCACTTTAAAATTCCACATGTAATCTCTAAATTTCCATTACATAAGATATTCAGTAACATATTCTGTTTTCTAACCTTTACCCTCTTAAATAATTTTTAAATGTCATTCATTCTGTATATAATAACGAAAAAGTATGTTATTTTATATCTAAAAATATACGAATGTTGCACTTTTGATAATTAAAACTAACTGCCCGGGGTAACCTAATGGTAGCGCGTTGGGCTAGGAATTCTGAGTGCTCAGCTCGTATTGCGACATGCACCATTAAATATCTTCGTGTCTAGGCCAGATATAGACACCTTAAATCTATAGATCGGAAAATTACTCTATGAAGTCGAGAGGGTGGTAGAAGCTACGAGACCCTCAGATATCGTGCCTGGTATTCGTTAAAAATTGCGGTGGCACCAGAGGGTGGTGTTGATTTACCTATACAGTGCCCCCATCGGAAGAAGGCAATGATTCTCGCGTGTTAAGTGTAAACGTGTTTAATTTATCCAAGCGATAGACTGGGTTTGGCGCACTGCCGATATTATAACTCGCGAGGACAGATGAAAAGCAGTTTTAGCGTCTGAAATTTTCTTTTCCGCAGGAACGTTATGGAGGAACGTAACCCTATGTTAAATGTATACTTATTTCTCCAAATACACCCTCCGAATTTTTTTTTCTCCTTTGGAGATCACTATTTGCAGTGATCAAGCAGATTTTTCTCCTTCAACGAGTCGTCTCCCTTTTCTAACCCAAAATACATTAAAACCGATTCAACCTTTATAAACATATAAATAACAGTAAATTGAGCTAAATTAGAATTTCAGGAGCAAATTCATGTTTATTCATCGGGAACGGAGTTAGGTTACGTGTATACAGTAAAGCCTAGTCAGGCGTAGTATCACCTAGGGTATGTTGTCATTCTACAACTCCCAAACTGTGAAGGATAGAATTGCCAACACGAAAAGTAGAAAAAAGTAGAAACGGTATAGTAAACTAGCGAATACCAGAGAAAACTCCAGACAAAATTAGCAAATTAGCCTTCCAAGCTGTATTATCATGACTGATAGGGATATAACTAATAAGTTTTTAGTGCTTCGAGTTCGGAATTTCCAAAATAATCAAACAGAAAACTTAAAAATTCATGAAGTTTCGCCAATGTAGCCAAGTTTGCCCTATTGCGAAAAAAAATTACCATTGGAAAATTTAACTTTCATACCATTTTCGTCTTAAATGCTTTTTAAACGTCATTCATTCAGCATATGATATTTAAAGGAACACTACTCTTTTAGAATTAAAAAAAAGAAATCACTTTTTTACACTTAAAACTTAATTATTTCTACCAAAATAATGAAACTGGACTTGTGGCGGCCCTGTGGTACAGCGCGCTGGTTTTCGGTGCTGAGGGCGCTCAAGTCAAATCCCAGCGTAGCGCCCCGAAAAATGCCCCCCTTTGTGTCGTTCCTTCATAAAGGGTAATGCTGTCCGCTTATATGGTGCCCTCATAATAAAATGGACAGTAAACTGCGGTGTAGTATAATCGAATGTTTGAGAACAAGTGCCTTCACTGAAAAAAAAAAGAAACTCATAGATAATGTTAATTTTATACACCTTTTTTTACATTGAAATTCATGATACTCTTCATGATACTCTTCTAGTATCTTTTACTTTTTGTTACAATATTATTTTCCGTCTTTGTGAAAATCCAGATACACAAATACGTAAGTGAAAAAAAATGCATTTTAAATGAACGATATAGCTCTCACAATGCTGAAATACTATCTTTGTGTTTAGATATTACCGAATCCAGTTGGAAATACTTTAATAAACCACTGAGAGAATAACAGAGAAGCAAGTATTACAACTGTAGGTGGACATAGTTATCGTGATCTAGAAAATTCAGTAATCAGTGAATTCAACAGTGTCCCTAATTTTATAAGCATATTTTTTATGAGCATATTTGCTAAGCATTTCTTTAATCAAACAATCGAACCAGATATAAACAAATTTTTGCTCATAAAGGAAGAAAATCAAATTAAAGGAAAACCACTAAATTGTTGAATAGCTATCACATATAAATACCAAAATCCAATTTTCAAATTTATATATTGTGCACATTTGATCATTTCAAAACAGTCTCATTTCGAAAAAGTCAGAATTTCTGTTTAGAATATGCGCACAGGAACGTTTAACTATTTTTTTTTTTAATTATGCCCCCTGGTCAGAATAACTCCGGAGCAAGTCCATAAAATGCAGCGAGTATAGCCAAACTGCTCCGGTTTGCAATGCCACAAGCGTCAGAATCTGAGTTGGCCAGGTGCAACCCCAATTTTGACCAATTACACCCAGGGGCGACATTTGGAGGGCTCGTACCTTCTCCCCCCACTATGACATCAGAGAAGGAATTTACGGTCTACATATTTAACGTTCACATATCCGGACTAGACACGAATGTATTTTAATGGCATTCGTCGGAATTTGAATAGATCACTCTCAGTTCAAAATCCAACACGCTTTTACTAGGTTACCTCGAGTCCACGTTTAACTATTAAATTCATAAGACGAAGTCAAAACCTCAATTTACGTTGAAAACTTTCCTCGAGTTAATTATGTTAACGTGATGCATTTTTATAAACGTTCGAGATACTTTGGTATATTTTTCGGAAAAGGATAAAAAAAGAAATAAATGAGATTTCTTTACAGGGTATATTTTAACACACTTTATGCCAAGGTGTTTTTTAAATAAGGTTAAATCCGAGAAAATCACGGCCATTTAAATTTTAACATCAGTCTCGTTTACACGAAAAGCAACAAAGTAATAAAAAACAAAAAGTCTGTAATTTTGTAAATTTTGCGCAATTTAAGCTCATCGCCTATTCAGCCTAAATGTAGTTATTTCATACTGCGGATCCGAAAACTAAGGGGCCATCGACTTTTGTATCATTTTTGGATTTGTGAAATAAAAACGCCGAGAGAATACTGCTAAAGAATGTATACATCTCATTTCGAGAATCTAGCTAAACTGATTTTGCATTACATATTTTTTGAATTTATACGAAGCAAAGCATATAATGATTCAATTATGATTTTCTTAAACTAAATCTATTTTTAGTAAAAAAAATTAGTTTATGTGTATTATAGTATTTTTCAAAATATTCAAACCTTTTTTCATTGTGAAAAAAATAAGTTGAATGTTACATCAAAAGTAAGTCGTGGTATACGCTAATGATTACCCGAACGAAACGAACGACAATTTATGAGCATAAATACTTTTAAAATAGAAATTTTCTTCTTTCAGACTTTGAAAGTTAACATTATTAGATATTCAAGTATGTTTCTTTGAAAATTTTAACTAATATATTTATGGCGTATTACTTTGTACATTCAAAGTACATCGAAACATTCTTTGATTAAACTTGCCGAATTTCAGAAATATTTTTATTGAATGATCAAAGAATAAATCTGCATAAAACTTTTATTTTAATGCTGAATTGATTCTTATTTGATGTAACTTTTTTTTGTAAAATTATGCATCTTTTACTTAAAGGGACAAGGGAACTCCAATTTCGAATTTTTTAACTTTCAGTTTTTAATTCCATATACAGAATGAGGTTAATTAATATCCTTTTTTACTAAAATGAAGACCCCTAGAATTCCCAATAAGGATTTTTTGGATGAATAATGCCTGTTTTTCAATAAAATTTCAAAAATGCTACCATTTTTCAAAATGCTCCATACGCATCCCATATCATTTAAAAACCTTAAATTTTTTAATATAGATTTTTATAAACATAATTGTATATTGTTGATATTTATAGACATTGTGAATTGAAATTTTTGTATATAAATCAAAAGTAAAAAAAAAATTAATCTGCCTGTTTTTTTTGTTTTTTTTTGCATGTTTCTATTTTATTTCATGGTCTATAAAGTGGGAAAATATTTAGAGTTTCATAAAATGAGGCACAGTTTTGTGACAAATACTGTAAGTAACATTAATGAGAAATTTGGAATTAATCAGAAGAAAATTAAGGCGCATGGAGCATTATAAAAAATTCTAGCATCTTTGAAGAATTTTTTGAAAAGCCGGTCTTATACTTCCACAAAATACTTAAATGAGACTTCTAAGTCCTTTCAATGTAGTCAAAAATAATATTAATTATTTTCATTTTGTGTAAAAGGAGAATGTAAAATATTGAATACTGAAAATGTGAAATATTGAAAATTTTGAAAAAGCGAGGTTGAAAGTTCTTTACTTCCTTAAGGCAAAAAAACTTAGCAAATTTAAAGATGTGTAAAACTTTTTTTAAAAATAAACGCAAATAAATCAATAACTAATTAATGAAAACGTAAAAAATTTAACTAGAGATTAGATATTTTTATTTCCTAGAAAAATGGCAAAAATAACTGGGGAAAACAGCTTAGACATTTTAATTATATTACTAAACAAATACATTAAAATACATTTCTCATAATTTAAAGTATTTCCCATCTAAATTAAAAATAAAACAGACTGTTATGAGGGGTACCAGAGATACCCTTTGCGTTGTGTAAAATTAGGGAGGTGAACTCCAAAGGGAACTATGCGTTTATAAATAAAAAATAACAACATTTATTATACAATACATTACAAGGAAAGGTTAGGTTTACATATTATATTTAAGATCTTGGTTAGGCATGTTTTAACAGAATTAGGGCATACTTCATCCGCTTCCTGCGGCAGAACCATTACGGGTCGAGTGAAATAAAGTCATATTTCTCGTAAACTTTCAAAAGGCCTTTTGAAGCACTATTCCCTTCAAATAGTGCCTAATTAGCACTATTTAAAGGGAAAGAAATGACCAACCTGGGGAGCTTTGATGAAACAGCAGGGCAAGGCATGGAGTCGTTGTGGTATTTATATTGGAGGAGGCTTTAGGTATCGGGCTAAAAATTATGGGGCCCTTCATTGGAGGAGGCAGCAGGATTCGGCGCTGGCGGTTGAACACGGACATCTCGCCATTTTACGGGGGGGGGGGGGCGTCTTTTCTTCCCAGGTTTTCTTCGCAGCTCGCTACCTCAAATCGCTCTCTCGCTCCCTCTGCTCCGATCGTCGTTTTTCTCCCACACTCGGGGCTCCCCCATTTTGATTATGACTCCTCCCCAGGTCAGTTATTCACGTAAATTTATTGCCTCTTCGAGTTTTTTATTCGAGGGCAGGATGCTCCGACATCCCCACGGTTGTCCCACGTGGTACTCTTATTTCCAAGACAATTTGATGTCCGTTGAATTTCATGCCTTTTGAAAGTTTACGAGAAATATGACTTTATTTCACTCGATCCGTAATGGTTCTGCTGCAGGAAGCGGATGAAGTATGCCCTAATTCTGTTAAAACATGCCTAACCAAGATCTTAAATATTTGTAAACTTGACCTTTTTTTGTAATATATTGTATAATAAATGTTGTTATTTTTATTTATAAACGCATAGTTCCCTTTGGAGTTCACCTCCCAAATTTTACACAACACAAAGGGGTTTCTCTGGTACCCCTCATAACATATATTTTCAAAATGTCCAAATTGTGGATCCTTCACAACACAGACAATCATCATTCTTTTCAAATTTTAAATGCTAAATCCTTATTATGCTATATAATGAAAGAAAGGTAATTAAAAGAACAATTATAAAAAAATCAGGTAAATATCGTTACTTGTAATGAGTAAAATAATACCAATAAAAACTAAAAGATCCACATAAAATATCAACAGAATTTTTTCAACTATCACAAATAATATATATATATATATACCTACCATTTCTGGGCATGCCACTCATTTTAAACTATCCAATACTACTTTCTCTTTTAATGCGAAAATCGGAATTATAAATGTGAAAACGACGAAATTTTTTAATGATACCTTCAAAGAAATATATTAATTGCAAATGTTTTCGTCATCATTTAAAATGTAGCTCGAGCAAAGAGAAAATTGCGATAAAAAGACTTTCCGATAAATGTATGAAAAAAAGTTTAACTAATCCCAGCAGAAACACGTTTACTAAATGTTATCAACCAACCTTAAACGTATGTTTGAAAATAAATAAAAGTAATTTGTACCATCCATTTGAAATATCCGTTCACTAACGGGATTACCATTACTTAAAATAATTTTTTTGCTTGTCACAAAATGATAAATAATAGCGTTTATAATTCACGGTAAAATATTTCCTATTTTAAAACATTCATTTAAATATATATATGTATATATATATATATGTGTGTGTGTGTGTGTGTGTGTGCCTGTAAGCAAAATTGGAAGCCTTAGTTTTGCTAATGAGTATTACTTACCGAAAATGTTCAGTTTACCATTGCTATGATATTACTAATAGATTGTATAGTCATACTATACAGTTGTTGTTTTTTTAGCTTGGATTTGTCTGGTACATCCGGTTGTGGATTGTATGAAATGAATTTTAACTTAATTTTATAAATCAGTGTATATGTTCCTGTTATCAGAGTTTATAATAATTTGTTAATACTTGTATCTTTATTTTTGATCAAATTGGGAGTTATCTATTGTTGGTATTTCGAATTTACCACTTTTAATTTATTTTTACTAGCATTTTTCTCTGCTAGAAAATTTTTTAACCTTTTTCTAAAAAATTTTAAAAATTAAATTACAAAAATAGTTTTAAAGAAATCTTAACATTTACTTTTTTCAACATTGAATTGTATAGATTATGGGGTTTACAGCTGCAGTTCGTAGTTGAGCCTGCTGGTATCGCTTGCCTTTGTGCATTTGTTAGTCCGATACTTACCTATGGTCTTTTAATAATAAACATTCTACTTAAGGCTGCTGTGTATTAACCCTGTTGGATTCGTGCATCTAAATGTTAATCTATGGAGAAAATTTGTCTACTATTTACATAAATGCTGATAAAACAATAAAAATGGTATTTTCAGATATCATGAACGTTTCTGCACCTTGCAATAAGATTCATTTCATAATTTCGTCCACCAAAGGAATTTAGGAGCGTTTAAAACACACTACACCAAATTTTTCCTAAAATAATTTAATTTTTTAAATATTATTTGCATTTTTATCAAAAAAGAAAGCGGCCCCCAAAGTGTAAAATTATTTTCTCTACTACTGAGTTACAATTAAAAATAATTTTTAAAAAAATCTTAAAATCCAAGTCAGCAATCCTTGGACAAATTTTCCCCATGGGTTAACATTGAGTTGAGCGAATCCAATAGGGTTAGTAAACAGAAGCCTTAAAGCTAACACGCAGATATAAGGAATGACTGATGAAATGCTACAATCAAGCAGTATATATGCATTATCTCCCCCCCCCCTAATAAAGAGTGAGTGCAGTTGTAAGACTCTACAAAGCTCAAAGCGAGGACCATTGGCGACCGCCAATCACAAAACTTTCGCCAACCCCCTAAGTCCCAATCGGGAGTGTAGCAGAAGGGAACGGATCAAGAGAGAGGAAGGCTGGCACAGGCGCGTCACCTATGTATTGTTTACGACGACTAAAGAGGGTATTATTAGAACGTTAAATAGGATTTACTTAATAGTAATAGCTGTCTTTAATTATATGTATTTGTGTTGTGTGTGTGTGTGTGTGCATACAATAAAACGTGATTGTCCTGGATCATAAGTTGTCCTTTGAGTACTGGATCCCTGGTTCTTGTGAAACAAAACGTGGATTGCAAAGCAAGTTGGCGGTACTGGTTGGGCTCGCTAAATAGCATAAAGACAGAGCGACCGAGGTGAAGGAAGCATAACTGCAGTGTTAAGTGATTTATGTAGCTTTACAACAGGAAAGACAATGTCATTGTGAAGGCAAAACTGAGGGCTTTGTGGCCCAGCCTCACCGTGGAAAAATTTATATTGATTAAATCTCATATCTGTTGATGATTCGAGCTTGGACGAATCATTTTCGAAAGCTAGGAAAAATTAGATAAACACTGATTGGCTTGAAGAATATAGGACATGTAGAAACATATCCATGATCTCTTCTAGGGGAGAGAGTTTTATAATTATTTTGGTAGTGAATGCAAATTGCAATAACGTAATAACTCTCTCATCAATACTTTATCCTTACGTAAATGAGAAGTTAATTTTGAACAGGTATTCGTTGAAGATAAGAATTTCTAAATATTTTGTAGCAGTTGGATTTCCAAATTACTAATAGAGATACAAGTAGCAAAATTTCCCTATGTATCGAAAATTTAAAATTGACTGTGCTTCTCTTTTGCAGAGCATTTACGTGTAAAATGCAAATCTGTTCATTCGGTTTGAAGATATTAATAGAAACTTGAAATCTTTGCCATATCGTACCTCATAATTAAGATAGATTTCACGTTGGCACAAGAATTTTTAAATAAGTCAAAATTGGTTTTTCCGGTTCTGTGAATAGTGAAATATTTTTTTTAATCCTGTAGTCTGCATTATAAAATAATTTTACAATCATTTAGTCTTGTGTATAAATTGTACTGGACCTCCTATCTTATTTTTAAAATTTTTTTTCCAATGCGGAGGCACTCCTATCTTATTTCATTTCGCTGTAATTACTACCTCTTTCTTCGTATCATTTGAATTATGTTCTTCACTTCTCATACAAACATTTGGGTAAGAGAATGTATCAATGAAATCTTCAAAACAACTGCAAGTTCATCGATTATATTATTAATTTAGAAATATTTAGCCTCAAATTCCATTTCGTACGTACGGGGATCATATTTTGCCATTTTATCGCTTATTTAATTTATTTGGGTCTATAAAACATCCCACTCATCTACCCCAACCCTTTGTTTTCCATAAGGATTTTGTATTACTTGACCAGGATTTTAAGGATACAATACAACCCATTTTACTTGCCCAAAGCGTTAGATTCCCTTAAATTTTTTCACCTAATTCAAGATTTTTTTAATATACCTGATATTTGTGCAAGGCTAAAGAAACAATTAGTAGCAAAACAGCCGTAGTATAAAGAATTTTTTTTCAATAATTTACTTTATCCTTGTCTAATATGTTAGGAAAATTGCAGAAAGTAGCTAATGTTACATAGCTAAATACGAGAACAAAGCAATCCCCTAGATATACTCAACTTCTTTCTTAAGGCAAATCAACTCCTGGTGCTGAGTTAGTTTCGTAGTTCCCCGCAGGCTGGTATTTGCTAGTGTCAAAAGCAAACAAAATGTATTCATAATTTCTATATTAATTTTTTCATGAATTAAATTTTTCATGAATGCTTTGTATCTCTGGTTCAGTACTAAAATACCTACTAATTTCAGTTAAACCAAACTTAAAATAATATTTTTTTTCTATATTTTAAATTTCTGAAGTCTTGTGTCTTTAAAAATAAAGTTATTTGAATTTTAAAATAAATGTTCAAGAAAGAAAAAGATAGACATAGAGTAACAACATCAAAAATTAAATTAAAATCACTATTTACAACTATTTCAAAAATGAAAAAAAAATGTAAAACATTGATGTTAAATTTTGAAATTACAGTTTAATTATAAAATATAGTAATAAAATATTTAATAGTGTTTCAAATTTCCGTCTTCTAAAATAGGAATAGTGTCAATTTGAAAATAAAATTTTTGAAATGTAAGAAATTTTTACGCATGTAATGAACTTATTAAATGTTGGGCATAATTGCCAGTCTTAACATGTACATACATTTTTTTCTCAGTTTTCAAACTCTTTTTTCACAACTAAACAACTAAATAATCACTACCCGACCTTACGTCGATATCAGCTGCCTGGAAGAAACTGAAAAAAAAAAACTATGGTTAAAAAAAAATCTTCTTAGCTGGTAGTTTTGAGCCCAAAAATCTGATTATTTTTTTAAGATTATTTTCAAAATTATTTTTCGACATGGATTTCGAGCCCTCTGAAAAACAATCCTTCAATATGCACACCATGAAAAGAAAAACATCAAAGATTTCAAATTCTGTATTTCACGTTCTCTGAAATATATCGATTTTGCCGATACGCAACGTTATTAGAATTCCGACATTCCTGTACATTTCAGGGAGAAATTCTATTACATGCAACTTTCGGAATATTTCCAAATTTTTCATATTTTTTTATTCACAGTTCACACGCTCCCATACAATACTTCCTTTCAGTAAGTCTGGAAGGAATACTTACGTTAAGCAAATATTCGAGCTGTGTTTAAATCTTTTAAATTATTTTCTCTGAAAAAATTATTTTGTGTTGGAATTTAGCATGTTCCCGTTGTGTTCTACTGACATTAACCGCTATAAATGTCCACATATATTACTGAAGCATTTAGAGACATTAGTGATTTTACCATTCGGTTTAGTAAAACAATTTTATGTTCTATGCATAATAAAGAGATAAACAGAATGATCTAAACATTAACTGAATGCTTAACAGAACCTAAGCTTTAGAGAAAACGAATAAGGCTTCTTCTAGGAAAGAGTTAATCTGTACAAAGGTTGATAATAATTTTACAAATAAATAGACAAATCGCATCCTTTTTTGATGTGCTGCCAAAATTTCTATTAAAAAATCAAAATAACTAGTATTAAGCACCGCTTAGGCGGGTTAAACATAAATGTATTGAGTTGAGTTTAAATCTGTGCTGAGGAGCAAATTAGAAAATTATATTTGTGCTATATTTATTTCTTTTACAATACAGTAAAATTGAACAAATACTTTGTTGTGCAATACCCATTGATAGTGTCTTATCAGTAAACTATGGCAATATAGAAAAGAAAATTCTAGTTCAGAGATAAAAACCTTCTAAAAACATTACAGTAAAATCCTAATTTTACAAGGGCAACATGAGAATCCACAGCCAGTGAGGTAAAAGTTAAAAAATAGGAATTACAAACCCCATATGAGTTGAATCTTGTTTGTTGTACCTTGGGACGAGTATCTATTTTCTCTCACCAATGAAAATTGACAAGTTTCGGATGTTCCAGTTCTTGATTCCATTAATCATCTCTTCAGCGAATCGTTTGGCATCTATCTCGCTACAAATTCGACGTAACCAAATGTAATTCTCACAGGTTAGTCAAATACATTTAAAGACATTTGAAAAATTCATCTCATAACTAGAAATTTCTGAAACTATCTTCACACTGGTTATCTTTTTCACAAGACATTCAATCACTAAGAACTCCACAGGTTAGAATAATAGGAGAATAATCATGCACATTAACTGCTTCAAAAGTACCTGCAACTATTTTTTAACTTCGGAACCGCTTTCAAGAAAATTTCTAAGGAAGGCACGTGAATGCTTCAAACAGAACTCTGGATTGGTGGTATTTTGTGTTCAAGAACGTATGCGTTAGATGTGTACAATCAATATCTTCAATATTCTTCCATAAATATCTGGTTCACATTGAATTCCCTTTCTGCGTCAGGAGCACTTGCTTTTAGTGATCTGCTCAAGATATTTTTTTTATAAATTCTTAAATAGAAAACCCTGAAAGCTCTGTAAGCCTACTGTGTCGACTCTTCCCAGCCCTGTTCAGTTTTATTCCCAAATAATCTACGCATTCACGTGTAACGTACACCGTACACTGTGAGACAAACTTCTAGCTATTTTCGACAAATGAGGTTTACACTTGCTACATGCAACTATCAATGCCGATTTTTATATACGTTCTTCACGTGTTCCATTTTGAAACTGGATGATTTACAAACACACGTTGATGTAAACAATATGAGCAACTGGTGGCACATTTTTGTATTTTTAAGGGGTCTAATTTCCAAAATTGTGTTTACAAAAGAACCTGCCTGATAATTTGTGTGAATGTGAGTGTCTCGAGCAGCACATAAAAGCTTGGTGGACCATACTTTAAGTATCTCTGTCCTAGAGGCTTTACAGTACGTAAACTGTGTTTCTAACGTGAATATGGGCACATTAATATTTTCATAATACTGCACTAAAGCAAAATCATAGATGAAAAGCACAAGTATGCGGGAAACCATTTGAAATATTTTCCCACTTTAAGAGAAATCAACTTGTCTGAATAATGTTTTACAGTTATAAACCTTGTGAGGGTCTAACGCTATATTTGGGTCACTAACATGCCAAGCTTATAATTTATTCTTTCTCGTATTCTCCGGGATAACGGAGGATGAGAGAGGATATTTAATCGTAATCGATGTGGTTGCATTCTAATACATTGTCAATCTAGATAGAGTACAAGGGCGCGTTCAAACACTTCAGGGTTCTAGCTTAGGGGTCTTAAACCGTACTTTAGTGGCTCGCCGAAATATTTTTATCAGGTAAATCAAAAGATTGATATAATTCGAAAAAATCCTTAGAACGGCAAATCCTCTCAGACAAAAAGATCAAGAATGAGTAAACAATAAAGGTGAACGAATCACCCAACGTTAAAAGGCCGGAACACAGGCAAATCCTATTTCTTGCAGCTCTACTTTTCTGTGAGGGAAGCTCCTTTTTATTTTGCTAGAAATGCCCACGTGCCATGAGCTTTTCTAGTGTTCAAATTTGCATATTGTATTAAAATTTGCATTTATGCATAAGTATAGCCACAAGTATAAAATTATTTTACTAAACAAGAACGAAATAGAGATTTAAATTTCATCTGATTTTTGACCATTTTTACCAATGCAAAGCGGTATCGAAGACTGAGTTCTGGAGTTATTTTTTGTTGATCTATTCGGATGACTGTAAAAATAACAATAAATAAAGTTTGTAGAAAAGGGGGCATACACATCTGAAACAAGAGTGAAGAAAATGGTATTATTTATTCTACTATCACAGAATATACTTTTTATTTTTATATTTCTCAGTCTTAAATTCAATTTCGAATAGCAGGTGAATATATTTAAAACTTCTAGGGGTAGAGTGAATCGATTGGCTTTGAATTTCCTCTGTAAATACGATCCCTCAAGTTTATTCAATCCATTGTTTCAGGATAAACAAGATTAATATTTTTATCATAGATCTTTCGTCTTCCAATTTTCTCAAAACTTGTATTACAGTAAATATGATAATAGTAATGGAATAGACACACTGGTTCACTTGAATATAAGCTAAAGGGATCAAAATGCATCTTAAACAAATATTGCCCTATTTGAGCCCAGATTAATACGAA
This sequence comes from Dolomedes plantarius, assembly GCA_907164885.2. Lineage (NCBI taxonomy): Eukaryota > Metazoa > Arthropoda > Arachnida > Araneae > Dolomedidae > Dolomedes > Dolomedes plantarius. The sequence goes on from OU015496.1 coordinate 144,106,870, forward strand.
ATTAAGCTGGTCACTTAGTTCCTTTCTATGTATAAAGAGAGAGACGTGAAATACCTTTTATTTGATTAAATTTCATGGAACACGCATACATAAAAGCGTTGCTTATGCAATATGGGGATATTTATCGTACCAAACAGTCATGACCCTAGATTTTGCAATAGTTGTGGATTAACTGTAATTTGTATGTCCTCGGGAAAGATCAAAGGCACTCCAGCTTTCCACTCCAGTTTTTTTTCAGTGAATTTGTCGGCCTTACGAAAGGAGTATAATAATATGTTCAGAAGCTTTAGAGTGTTGTAGACGCTAAACGGCTTAATGAAATCCATTATCTGTTTTGCCAAACATATAAAATTTTGATTCGTGCAGATGAATTCGTAGCGTTGCAGTGGTTTGAAACTATAAATGGGGGGGGGATATGATAACTGACATTATAAATTAAAAGGAGTAAAATAAATAACATAAAAGACCCCGATTTAATTAAAAATTTGATTAAACTTAGTGTATTGCCACCCACATGGTGTAGGGTTAAAAGTTCTGAAGGGCTTGGGTTCAAATCGCGATTAAGGGTTGGTTGTTTTCTTGTCATCCCCCTCATAGGGAGCAATGCTGGCTCACCTATATGGTGCTCCAACAATAAAGTAGCCAGCAAGACTTTGCGTTCCATAACAAAAGGCGAATGTCTAATGAAAAGGTGCCTCCTCATTTGGCAAAAAATAATTAATTTAGTATAACTCTCAGATAAACTCTGGTTTCCATATAATAGATTATACTATTCAGTATTTAAGAATGCTGAATAAATGATAGGTGAATTTTTACTGGAACCAGAAGCAATAATATCATTGGCAGCAATATTAACAACCTAAATTTATTAGGTTACATTTATCTCTATATATAAAACAGTTCTGTAACTGACCGACTGACTGACTGACTGAATGGACAGAATAAAACAGAATTCCGTAACTGACATATAACGCACAGACCAAACCGCTGGACCTAAAGGTCTGAAATTTTGTATGGCGATTATTCTTATAGTGTAGGGATGCACTCAGAAAGATTTTTGAAAAATTCTTCCTAGATTTTTTTTAATTAAGTTTTTAAGCTGTTTTTGTAACTTTTTTCAAGTTTGCATTTAAAATAATAATCTGAGGTTTATAAAATTTGTATCACAAGAAAGATCATAAAAATTCCTTTAAAGTGAAATCTTTTTCAAATCTTTACCTCCATTTTCTGATTTTTGGTGAATTTTTAAAAATAATTTTTAGAATTTAATTTATTAAATGCTGATCACGTGGTTTCTTTTCTTTTTGTGATACTTTAACCTAATTTTCCGTCACATGCATAGCAACGAAATAGACTAAAAAATATTTTTTTCTTGCTAATGCGGCAGACAATTGGACATTATCCAAAAAAATATTAAAATAGAGTAAAAGATATGTTCCTCAAATTGTACTTTATTAACTGTACTATATTCTTTAGTATGTTCTATTAGATTTAATTGAAATATTTTCGTCTACATTATTTTGTCTATAAAAATATTTTTATAAATATATTTTTTTTGTTTTTTTGGCATTAATTGCATACATTGACCGTTGTATTTATTATAAATAATTTTTTGGGCATTAACTGCATACATTGACAGTTGTACTTAATTCGAATGTACTCCGTAGCGAAGCACGGGTATTCAGCTAGTCAGTACCTATAGCTTCACTCAAAAAAGTACCAAAGTTTAGGATTAAATATTTTCCTTTGAAACCCTTCAGATTCTTCATTTCTTCAAATTCTCTGGTTCAAAATTTCTCTTCATGTCTTTCTTCGAAATTCCAACTTATTTGTATTAAAAGGTAACGAAAATAGAAAGTGATGGAAATGAAACAAAAATCAAAGGCACAATGAATACTAATAGTATATTATAATTTTTGTTACCTTTTGCTGAACCTACAAAAAACCATCTTCTTAATTCGGAGCAAGAAAGTAATCCATGTAGTATTGAGATCAAACACCTCCTTTAGTACTAATAAAAGTAAATTTACCGTCACTGCACCTTTGGAGCAGTGCCAGAGCAGTTTCCGTTTGATTTAAGCATTGAAAAGAAAAGGAAACGCCGCTTATTTAGAGGTTATAGAGAATCTCTCTATCAAGAGGGGGAGAAAAGTTTTTTATTTTACCTCAGTGTTAAAGAGCAAGTCGATACTGCCAGTGTGTAGACCACCAAAAATTACGGATATTTTGCTAGGAACAAGTTTATATTGTATCATGTGAACTCATTAAGTTAATACGCAAGATTCCAATTGAATATGAAGTAAGAAGTGCAGAGTATCTGCTATACATTTCTTATAAGGTCTATTTGGCAGGTTTCACCAATGTATGTATTGGTTGCAAAAAGGCAACATTTTGATACATAAATTTATCTTAAATAAAAATAAATCTACATTCAAATGTTGTGAAAAGGTATTCTGATAGTACTATATTACTTATGATAAACATCTGAGGATAAAACAAATCAGTCGCTAAAATCTTTTAAGGGGAGTCATCACCTTTGCATAAGTAGAAAAGACAGAATTTTTCCTTTTTTTACGAACTTTTTTTGCTATTTTCCGTTATAAATGAAAATTTTAGTATTACTTCTCTAAACTTTATAGATTTTGTTCCCTTAATTAATTTTATTACAAACAAATAAGAATTTTATTTATATAGTAAGAAGTTAGAGCAGTTTCTGAAAATTTCAAATTTAGACTGATACATTGCGCGAAGACTTGCAACAACATGAATAAAGTTTCAATAATATTTTTTGCATTTTTATGGTGGACAAACATTAGGTATAATTTTACAGCTATTTAAATTTGAAAACTCCAAAGAATATTTACTCTAGGACTTTAAAAAAAAATCTGATAAAGCACATAAAAATTACAAGTCAAATGCCATAAATTCTAATTGAGAATTTCAAAAATAATTAGATATACAGGGTGGTTGTAATTAAAGTTCAACTTTAAAATGGTCATAAAAGGAAAACTACTGGACCAAATGTTATCAAACTTGGTAATAGTTTAAAGGAAGTCATGGTAAATTCTTTTCCGAAAAAAAAAAAAAAAGAAAAAAAAAAAGAAGTTAAAAAACTCACCACCAGGGGTAAATGGCACTGTACGCAATATTGTTAAACGAAATAAGGGTCGGAATCTAACTTAAGCTTTTGTTACACGGGTTTAACATTTTTTATACCCTTAAGAAACATCGACCTAAACAAAATTACAATTTAAAGTGTGCGCATTCCGGAAATCGTTTTCTTACAGATCGCTAATTTGTGACCTTAACACCTGTGACTTCTGGCTATGGGGTTATCTCAAAAGCACTGTTTATGATGATAATCTAAAGAATTTGGCGGAATTGAAAGCCGAGATACACCGACATGTCCGTAACATTCCTCCTGGTATGCTAAGAGCTACTGTTGAGAATGCAGTAATGCGATTTAACTTGCTTTCGGAAAATGGTGGGCGCCACATTGAACATGCTTTGTAACACGTCTCGGAAACGATTAAACACATTTTAAACCGATGTCGTCATGTCTTATTTAGTTTAACAATATTGCATACAGCGCCATTTCCCCCCCTGGTGGTGAGTTTTTTTTTCTTCTTTCTTTTTTTCTTTTTCTTTTTCTTTTTTTTTTTTTTTGCGGAAAAGAAATTCCCATGACCTCCTTCAAACTATTACCAAGTTTGATAACATTTGGTCCAGTAGTTTTCCTTTTCTGACCATTTCAAAGTGGAACTTTAATTATAACCACTCTGTATATTGTTGGTAGCATCATTATACACTTACCCTGAAAATTCGAAAGCAATATCTGCAGTCGTTTGTTTTAAACAGTGCGCGCAAGCATGAAATTCATCATTAGGAAAAAAAAGGCATTTAAAGTTCCCACACTGGTAGAGTTTACATCGGAACTACTTCATTCATGTCATAGTTCTGAATGTTCTAATTGAAATATTTTAACTCAGTGTGTTTTAAATGATTCAGAAATTTTCAAATATTCTAAAATTGCAAAAAAAAATGTTTTTTGAAGATTTAAATGTGATGACTCCCCTTTTAAATAAATTTTGGACTATGACCTACAGGAAACAAAACTTAAAACCACAGAACTATGACTTACACAACAATTTGAACAACTAAACTACAAACATGTGAAGATAAATTTTGTCTTCTACTTTCCTTCTAAGGCGAATATGATACGAACTTACAATCCATATCGTAAATTCTAAATTAAAATTGTAACTATGCCTACTGTTTCCCCTAACGTTAAATTGATCTTCATAAATCCCGTATGAAGTTTTTGGCGTTATTTATGGCGTTATGAGTTTTCGCTCAGTACAGCGACTACAAACAGCATAGTATTCGGTATTCCAGTATCCAATATGAAGAGATGACCACGCAGCAGATGGTTAAACATGTTAATACTTTTATCAAAACTTTTATTCTTTCAAATATATATCGTATGCATTAGGTTTGATCTTCATAAATCCTGTATGCAGATTTTGGCATTATTTATGGCGTTATAGGTTTTCGCTCACTACAGTGGCTTCAAAGAGCATAGTATTCGGTATTAAAGTATCCAATATGAAGAGATGAGCAGGCAGCAGATGGTTAAAAGCATTAATACCTTTATTCTTTCAAATATATCTCGTACGTATACATTAAGGTGAACTCACAATAAGCATAAATTCTTCCCTATTAACTATACTTCACGCCCGTATATTCAGTTATATGCGGTTCTGCAAAGCTCTGTTTCCAAAGTAGACATCTTTTATTCCACATCCGCGTGCATGTTAATGATATATATTTCACATAATTGTTTCCTTTTTTTAAGATATTACACATATTGACATTAACTTCCTTTAAATGGAAATAAATTTTAAAACATGTAAAAAAAAAATATTTAGAGAATAAATGAATCCATAAGTTGTAGTAAAATAATAGTTATTTCTAATTTTGTGTTTATTTTAAACAGTATTTTAGTTTATTTGTTTTTGAAGTATTTTGATTCAGTTTTTTCTAATTTATGCATTTCCAAATTGCTCTCTAATGGGTTTCAATGATAGAAGTAAAAGCAATGCCTTTACTTTTAAAAAATTAATTTTAGATGAGGCTAACATTTATTTAGGTTTAAATTGTTTTTCAATAAAGTTTTAAAATATCATGACCCCCCTCCCCCTCTGCAAAAAACAGAAAAAATTTGGATCATTTTTATAGCTGTAGAGAGAAGATAACTCACTTTTCGGTGTCAAACGCAGAAAGAATTTTAATTTAAACCCGCATGAAATTCATTATAGTTTTTGAGTAATTTATGCCCGTTTCTGAGTGTTTGGCATACCTTCTTCAATAAATATTTCAGCTTCCTCATCAGTTGAATAATTCGCCTCTTTCTCTGGTGCACCAATTTTTTAATAGGAATTTGAAAATTGAATTGGTAACTAATTTCAAAGTTAAAAAATATTTTAAATGGTGCTATTTATCTTCTGGATATAATTCTTGTATAAATTGGTCAGCGGAGATAATATACTTATAAAAAAATTCATAAAAATTAAAAAAATATACACAATTGTAGGTCACATATTTGGCTATTTACACTATCTTCAAGATATAAACAATGATATATTTATTAAATTTTGGCATACAATTGAATACTTTTTTTTCGTCCTCATCTACTTCTTTGTGGAATTCAATTTAAGACTACAATTTTAATTAACGATTATTAACTGAGCTAAATAGTCGTGTAAGTTTTAAATCACATTTTACATTTTACACGTAGTTGCGGTTTACTTGAGTCTTCTGGAGGTGGACTGACGCACATAGCATTCTTTGTATTAAAATAAAAAGAACTGGTAGATGTTTGAATTGTATTTTGTAACTTTTGAGACACCTTATCTTTTACTTGGGTTTAGAGAAGATTAGGATCATGTCCGAATGGGCATTAAGTTAATAAACTTGAAATTCTAAAGCACCGCCTAACTATACGATTTAATGAACTATGGGGATAACTTTCCTACTTGGAAAAAAATCTTTTTGTTAAACTTAAATGCTAAGTTAAATTTTTACAGGTTATTTATGAAAAAAAAAATCCATCATTAGATTTTCTAAGTTAATTTTTCTGGTTTGATTTGATCTTTGGCTCAGGGTACAACTATGGAACATATTGTTTTTAAACTGGAGAAACATTAATATAAGTTTTTAGTTTTATACGACTTCGAAAAAATTAATACATTTAAAGTTTACTACTAGGAAATCAATTTTCTTGTCTGTTGGGTTGCCACCTGAGAGAAAGATCATTTAGAACTATGTTCAAGGGCAATTTTTAGGTCAGTGTGCTAAAAGAAAGATCAATTGTGCAATGGCTACCTAAAGCGAACTACCGGTATAAAGGTCGATGTTTACAGATTTTCCGTAATTTAATATACTATTTCTAGATTTTTCTAATCTAACATGTTTAAAATATTCTTAAGTCCTAATGGAAAAGTAATTTGTCACAAGAGGCAAACAATACCAGTGAAGAGTACTTATAACTAACAAAATTTCTGTGTTTTACTCAAATTATTCCTTAAGAAAACTTGTTTACAGCTCTTCGGAGAAAAAAATTTACAATCGGTCCATTTAGCTTTTGTGGATGAAAATAATACATAGGGTAAGTAATATTGTTCGCTATCTCTTCTGCGGGTAATTGTCTGTTGATTGGCTGTGAACGCAACGATCATTTTGGGACACTATTGTATTAAGTAGACTGGACCTACGGCTGAAAGTTTATTTCGATAAGCTACAAACATCCATGCCAGAAGTGGGACCAGAGCCCTTTAATTCTTGACCAAAAGCCAGCATCCCAGTCATACAGCCAACGCCCGGAACTGTGGGCAAATGGAACTGTAGACAAAAGGCAAATGGTTAGACAAAAAAGGTTAATAAAAGGCAAATGAAATTGGTCCCTTTTTCTTCTGTTGATACGTATATTACAAATGGGTATGTACCTATGTATAGAAGGGGCCCGAATTGTCCTAGGTGTAGCGTGTCAGCTTTCGGTACTGAGGGTGCTCGGATAGAATATCGACAAGCACCGTTAAATACCTTCGTGTTGTCGTAATGTTTTGTACCGCCCTTTAAAACTACCTTTTTCATATGGAATTTTTCCCCTGCGTACTGCTCTCGCCACATAAATTTGTATAATGCCCCTTGACTGCAAGCACTTTATTCAATGAAAATCTATTTTTTATCACTAAAAAGCGGGCCCCACCGTATCAGTGAATTCCTATGGTGAGGGGGAGAAAGGGTTGCTATTTCACACTGCCAGTTTGGCTGGTTTTTCGCCTCCCCAGATACACCTGCATTCTTGCTTCTCTTTGTGTCGCTTTGTTTTCACAGTTTTTCTCGCCGCTTGGCAAGCGGTCTTCGCCAAATTTGACGGACTGCTGGACAGATGCAAAGCTCATCAGCTACCGGCAAGAGAGATTTTTCCCCAGCTTTTGGACACTACAGACAGCAGAGAGGGTGACATTTGGATGCCGAAGATGAATCGAAGCAGTTAGAGTTGAAAAACGGTGCTGTTTGCATGGGGACTCAAGACGCAGACGTGATTGAGTTCTACAATCACATATCAAACTTCATGTACACAATTCAGTATGTGGTGAATAAACCGCATTTTCGGCAGTTGAATAGAAATAAAGTGGAAATACATTCCGTTCTTTTTTGTGGGTACATTTAACGATTATATATGTAGAAATAATGAAACTGTGCTTGATATTTACCTTATTAAGAACTTAAGATTCATTTCCCCTTTTTTTCAGATCTTAGAAGCGTATATTATTTCCACAAGCAACCTATGGCTACAAAATTTTAGAGAGTTGTGCTTACCGAATACCTAGTCTTGGGATTTTTACATCTCTTTCAGAATACATGTACGGCTCAAGGTAGTCTAATGGTAGCGCTTCGGCTTTCGGTATTGAGGGTGCTTGGATCGAGTGCCGACAAGCGGCATTAAATACCTCCGTGTTTAGGCTGGATATGGGCATGTTAAATCCGTCGACAGGAAAGTACCTCTATGAGGCCAGTGAGGGTAGGAAAGGGTACAATCCCCTCAGATTCCCCCCCTTGTTAGTGCTCGGTCAAAATTGAGATGGTACTTAGCTAAATCGAATTCCGACCCTTGTGATGCCATTATAAACCGGAGCCGCAGCCTTCAGGCCTCTAGCCTATATGGACCTGGACTGTTATACATTCCGACCAGGGGTCATTAGAAACAACAACAGAATACCTGTTTCGGGACAGAGCATTATCTTATTCGTTCTTTTTCGAGCGGATTATTTCCCTAACTTTTTTTTAAAAGAAGACCAGTTTCCCTTTAAGTAAATTCGTATATAATAAATGAACTTAACTTACAATGATATTATGTTTAAAATGGCAGTTTCAGTTAAATCGGTCAAATGCAGAGCTGTTCTTATGTTAGCATTTGAATCAAATTTCTTCTGAATTTGTTAAAAGTTCGTATATTTTGAATAAACTTTTTCTTAGAAAAATCCATGTAAGTATTTTCTATGATAGACGAGATAAAAATTTATCGAAGAAGAAGCTAAAAAGTTTTGCCCTATTACTTTATCCCTGGGGTATACACTGAGCGAGGAAAAGGAATTAGGAGTTAATTAGCAAAATGTTAGATCTAACTTTGTTTAGGCCCAGTTAAATCCTTCTTTTTCGAATCTTTGATTGATCTGAAAAGAAAAGAGATAATTATCTATCTCCTGTAATAAAAATATTGAATTTTAAATTCTATTGGATCTAAATATTCTATTGGATCAAATATCTAAAACAATATTTGATGTTTTATATTAAATATTGCACATTTTCAAGTACGTGTAGATATGGTACAATCTACATGTGAGAAATTTGAAAATATTTTTTCCATTTAAATAAATATACTGGAGACAAGCTAATTAATATATATATATATATATATATATATATATACATAATTTTTGTACTAAACTATGTAACAAATAGTTTTCCCATTTCTCGAACATTTTCCAATTACTCCTAATATGCAAGGAAAAAGTCACGTACTTTAAAAAAAAATTAAAACACGCCTTAAGGGTAACAAGTAACATACCTATTGTTCTGTTTATTTCTCAAAAATTGTTATTTACCGAGACACCTGACTGAACATTTTAACCCTTCAGCATTCGCGCTCTCTATTCCAACGTGAAATTCGCGTGTATTTCCCAGATACGTAATTGTAAAGTATAAATTTTTAAGAGTTTAATTAGTGAAATTATGTTGTAATTAGTTAAGAATTAATAAGTACGTTTCATTTAAACAAATGCTATTTAAATTACAAGAATATTCCTTTATTTAAAGAAACAGAAACACCGTAAATATAAATCCCTAAAACAATGTAAAATGACCAAAGAATTGTTAAATGACGTGAAAATAAAATAAATGAAATTATGCATAACCCTATTGAACTATTTACATTTGTAATATAAAGGTATAAAGATAATATAAAAGAAAAATAATTTCAACTTAGATATAAAATGGAAGAAATTAGACTTTATAGTCATTGAGTCGCAGTGTTTCTGTCTGGGCAAATGTGTTTAGAGTGTTCCAAACATATAAATTTCTTGCAAATCTCTCAGCTGAACCCCGTAATCCTAGTGAGTTTGTCCTTTTAGCAGGGCTTGCATCTTTTTTCTCTGGCGTCGTTTCTTCCACTTCTTCAACCCCTAGTTCTGCTTTTCTTTTCAACACTTTAGTTTTTAGCTGTCTTTTCAGAAAGGTAGGTGATCTTCCGTCAACGTTTTCTTTCACAAGGGCACATTGAAAGCAATTACATACAAAAGTAACAACCATAATGTTTAATAATAAAACAATAAAGGTTTCTTATAAAAAACAGATATAACGAAACCTTACACTATCAGTCATGTGTATATCTGAAATATAATTGGCGGATATGCGGCACCGTATTAACGCCTCAAAATTCAGACGATGACTGAAAGTAGGTCAAAGTAAGCAGGTAGAATAGTCAAGAGCTGGCGTTCGTAGCGCTCTCTGACCTAAAGATATAAATCCGAGTTCAACTCGAATGTATCTCCCACATACGCACGATTGCTGGAAGGTTAATGTTTGAAGAAATTAACAGAAGGTATCAATTTTAATATGTGTGTTTACCTTTTTATTAAAAAAATGTTTAGATCTGCTCTTGAATTTGCTTTGAGATGTACGAGTATCATGTTAAAATTAACACTTTCAAAGCTTTAAGCACTGTACTTTTGAAATTCCCTGAAATTTGTGAGATAATTTCTTTTATTTACCTAATAATTTTACCTGATATATCCTAATTTTTCTTATATTTCTTTTCTGTCTGCTTGTATGCTTTCGCAATAATACTACACATTACTTTCTAATCTATACCAAAATATAAAACGTTTTCCCACCACCTACTAGTGGCTCCTCCAGAATCGTTTTCAAGGAAAGGGGCAAATATCTTATTCTAATGCCAAATTCCACCTGTTTTAGGGGTAGGGTTAATCTTAAAGCCCACGCCGGGGTAATTATCCACAACAAAATATCTTATTGGAGCAGGGATTCCTAACTTTTTTAGGTTTGCGGCACTCTTGGGAATTAGAAAAGAAACGTGGGGGACCCTTGTTAGAATATTGATTTTTTTTTTCTCATTTTAAACATTAAATCAAAACGGAATATATATATATGAGGAACGCGTCAAATTTGAGTTACAATGAATGCTTATCCCACTGCTGATTTTATTTATTTACAAGTTGTTTGCCGGCGTTGCCCGGGTGTTTGGACAACTCGGTTTATGTCGGCCATTTTGGACATTTTATTTTCCCCCCTTCTAACCACCCATGCTGATAGCGTTGAACTTGGACATAAACGGCACTGGGAGTGTCACCATTAATTTCAGCGAGCCCGAAAACCATTGATTCGACGCTAATTTCGATTTGTTTTAAATGTCACGCTATTCCCACCCCCACTCCTAGAGGTGAACTAAATTTGGGATTAAATCGAGACTGTCACCAATCAGCTCGGCGACTCCGAAAGCAATGGATTTGACAGTACTCCCGGTCATTTTCGACATTTCATTCCCCCCTCCCTTTTTCCTCCATGTCATTGGGGGCGAGGGGGGTGAACTTGCACTTCAACGGTATCGGGAATGTCACTATGCATTTCAGCGGTCCCCAAAACATGGATATGACACTAATTTCAGTCAGTTTCGATTATTTTTACATGTTACCCCCATTAAATCCCTATGGGTGTTAGAAGTTTCTTAACCCCCACAGTATTTTTTTCTATATTGTAAGCAATATGTGTTTGGTTTGGTTTGGAGCACTTTGGTCAATTTTTGCTACACGAGGGCTAATTAGGCCGGGACCTACTGCTTAAAGCCGATTCTGAACGGCTACAAACGTCCACGCCTTGAGTGGGACTGGAACCCACAGACTCTAGTACCGGATGCCAGCGCCCTAGACATTCGGCCATCGTCCGGCTAGCCATATGTGTACCAAGTTTGTTCGAAATTGCTCCAGGAATGTTCAGAGTTATGCTGAATCCCATATACATGCAGACTCATACATACTTACATTTATATATATATATATATATATATATATATATATATATATATATATATATATATATATATATATATATATATATATATATATACACTATCTATCAATGATTATTTGGACACCTGTGATAGAAGAGAAAAACAAAAATTTATTCATATTCAATAGTAGGTGGTGCCTCCACGAGAGGCAATTACAGCTTCAACCCTCCGGGACATGCTTTCCATAAGTCCTTGTATGACGGCTAGTGGTATTTTCTTCCACTCGGCTTGGAAAAGAAATGTGTCTTCACTGATTTTGGACGAATGTTGCACCCATTAATTCAGCGATCGAACTCGTCCCAGAGATTCTCGATAGGTTCAGGTCTGGTCTCTGAGCAGGTCAGTCCATTCGATTAACCCAATTTTTTACCATACCAATCCATGGTGGACCTCGCAACATGACAGCTTGCGTTGTCGTCCTGGAAGTAACATGGGCCCAACCCGTATAACTGCCGCAACATAGGAAGCACACTGTAGTCTAAAATACTACAGTAGGCGTCGGCGTTGAACTTATTGGTAGATAGTATATTACTATATATTAATATATATATATATATATATATATATATATATATATATATATATATATATAAAATAAAAGAACAAGCACCAGAATAGAATATATTAATACAGTTTCAGAAATAGGTATGAGATTCAGTATAGTACTACCCTAGAGGACTACACTAGAAATCACTGAAAAGAAATCGTTTCATTAATCAGAGACATACGACTTATGCTTAGGGCACAAAGTTTTTATATCAACTTAATACGTATTTAAGCGGTGTCTACTAATACATCTTTGTTTATCACCAAAAAAATTTTGTGGCACTCTTGGCCGATTTGGCGGCACCGTTGAGTGCCGCGGCACACCAGTTGGGAATCCTGTATTGGAGAGACAGGCATACTTAACTATAAGGAGCGCTTTATTATTACTGTTAACTAATGAGCTTCATATAAATATAAGAATATATTTATAAATTATGTCTCACCGTTGTGCGATGTTCATTTCACCAGCCTCCTATTGAAAATAAAATAGCCTATCTCACGAAATACTTACCTTAGAAATTCAATGAAATTCCAGTAAAATTACTGAGAGGTTAAGAATTGCTCATCTCTCTCCTCCTATATAATTAAGTTTCAAAATCTCATTTCGTAAATGCCAGAAGTTTAGCACAAACATTCCATTTATTTGAATATGCAATTATAGATGTCTGCGATTAATTGAGAATCGTGTTAAAAGATAAAGATCTCATTCTGAAACTTTATAATTAAAAACATTAAGGATAATCCTATCGTCTTTAATCTAAACTAAAAGATAGCTAATTTGTTTATATTCAGACAAGATCAAATTAGAATTTGTAATTAATCTTGCAGATTTTCGAAAGAGTGCGAGATCGAAATTAATTCAAACGTAACTGTTTTAGCCTCGTTTCACTGGAAGATGTAACATATAATCATTGAATCTTCAGCACATTTATTGTTCCGTGATATAAGAACATATGGGGATTCATGATATAAGAACATACTAGTTGGTACCCGTCAAAACGTGAGGGCTAGATAGTAAATAAATGTACTAATTCACAAATTATACTCAACACATCATTGGCAAATGTTGAAAATCATAATAATGCGCAGAAACAAATTAATGTGTTTAAGCGGCCTCGTGTGCGTAGTGAGTATCTAAAGCCAGATTTAGACATGTCACTGAGCATGCGCAGAAAGCAATTTTTTTAAAATTGTAAATTATTACTAATTAAACAGCGCGAAATAAACAATTTCTATCAGGTTTAATCTTATATTTCACAAACATAATTATCATAAAAATAAAAATGGCAGAGAGACATCTAAAGAGACTCCTCGGAATAAAAGTGTTTATCATTAAAACATGTCACTGAGCATGCACAGAAACAGTGAGTTTCTGAAGCCAGATTTAAACATGCCACTGAGCATGAGCAGAAATCAATTTTCAATTGTAAATTATCACTAATTAATAGAAATTGCGGTTACAAAAACCAAATTTGACAAATCTACAGATTACAATCTTTCGTTTACGACCAAAATTTAGTAAATTGATGCAGTAGTTTACTCTCACGGACTGCCCAAAAAGTCGGCTTAGCAACTTAAATATATAGATGGGGATATTTTTCCTTATCGTTTAAATGCAAAAGCTATCATCAGGTCTCAAATTGAAACAATATTTCTCCCTTTGTGAAATAAGAACTTAAAAAATGCAAGATATTTAATGAGTAAAAATATTGTCCTCAATTATACAGTGTGACAATTAGTGAGATGTATGAAGAAAAACCTTTATAACTTTTGAACCATTGGCGTGATTCAGTGAAAACAGCGGTTGAATGCAGGCCGTTTTTGGATATTTCTGAGGATGTGCACTCGTATTATTGCTGTCGTTCATGTACACACTATTTGACCGTGTCGTATCCACTCACCCAGGGAAAGAACTCTAAGAGCAAAAGTCAGTTTTTGACTTCTATTTTTAAACAAATAATACAATGTGTAATTCTAAATTAACTATTTGCCAAAAGCCGAGACCTTAGTCTTTAAAATGGTACCTGATATATCGGTTTTGGTTAAGTAAGAAAGGGAGAAAAAGGGATCGTCACCAAAAATCACTTTCTAGAAATAATATGTATGATAAGAATAAAGTAAAGAATAACGTAAATTTTAATAAATGAAAATTATAAAATACTGTATAAAGTAAATTTTATGAAAGTTATAACAAAGGATATTTTTTAATTAATTTAAAAATTCAAATTACATGCAAAAATATTAATACAAAATATAAAGAATAATTTATGTAAACAGAATTTTTTTACTAATAAAACAGTGAAGTGTTTTAAATATTTAGGATTTGAAAAATTCATATGTATAACAACGATATCTTTATACTTCTTAGAATTGAAAATTTCGTCCATATAAGCCTGTGTAAATAGTTTTCCTTACTTATCAGAGTGTCTTTCGGTTCAAGTTCTTTGAACAGAAAATAAATCTAAAAGCTTTCAGATATTCAGAATAGCTCATTTAACAACAAATGCGAATGAACCGACTTCTCTATTGTTATGGAAATAATAAAAAGAGGAATATCATACATGAAAATCAGTAGTTTGTCTAACATTTTATATAATCCGAGAAGGAATAATTTTTATTATATCTTTTCAAATGTTAAGGAAAATTTTAATATGTATAAGTTAAATTTAGTAATTCAAATACCGTCCTAATTCAGAATTAGGGGAGATGATTAGGATTCTGAAACATTCAGTTTCAAGGATTGAAGTTTCAGGATCTTGAAACATTCAATTTTTTAACAATGAACATTAGCAAATAAATTTCAGTTTTATCAAATGGTGATAACATGGCAGAATTCAAATATTGAAACAGTAAGACTGGTTAAGATGAAAGTGGAAACAGCACCCAAAAATTCTTCAAAATGTTATACGTCTAATATGCTATATGTATATATTTCTTATATATATATATATATATATATATATATATATATATATATATATATATATATATATATATATATATATATGGCATATAACATGTATATATGTTATATGTATATATATCTGATTAGGAACGTGTAAATAGTACTATATTCAGGTGTCTTTAATAGAAACAAACATAGTAAAGCAGTATCATCGATTCTGTCGTCGCATTATCATGTATCACATTAAATCATGATACAGTTCGGTGTTGAAATACTGCGTTCACTCTTGCCTCTTTAATTGTATCAGTATCTTGATATGTGTCACCATCTAGTCAGTCTAGACGACTTTCTATGACAATTATCATATCAAAATTTGATAGGCTGATAAGACACAAATGGGATCCATTTCATATCGCAGATTTCTCAAATATATAATGCGCATACAACATTGAGAATGCTTCCGGAAGCTACGTTCTTCCCAAAGGGAGACTAGTGATGAATATGTGTTATGATAGTGGACAAAAGGAACTGTACAACATTTACGGATAACGAGAAGGCCTCGTATCAGCGTTTTTTTAATCTTTTGGTGGGTTTGATATGATAAGACCAATCCGCCCAAAGACACTGTTTTATCACATCTCTACCTATCACTATATTTCCCCGTGATAATTTTGTTTTCTTCTTTAACCATTTTGTGTCACCAGTTACAGATTTCGTAGGTGCTAATTAAGAATATATGGATACTGTAAACTTCTTTGATCTATCATTTCCATTGCGTCATACAAGGCCCGACATAATCCTTCTGGAATTGAATCCCTGCCAGTGAATTGGCTCCAACCACAATTTAGACCAAACACCTCCAGGGGAAAAACTGGTGTGCTCATATCTTCTCCAACCCTCTTTGACCTCATATAAGGACTTTCCGGTCTACAGATTTAATCTTCCCATATCCGGTCTTGACACTGATTTTTTTAACGGCAATTTTAATAGATTCAAGCTGAGCACATTCATTCCGAATTCCAAAGAGCTACTCAACTAGGCTACCTAGGTCCCTAGTAATGTATCATTTCAATTTTCATTGGAAGAGTGACCATAAGCAGATTATGGCAGTGTCCTATGAATGCACCAAAAGTTTATACGAAAAAAATACACATCAGTGCAATACCGTTGTTGCCGAAAAAAAGTGCTCTGAACGTAAGCAGACATTTTAAAAGCAAGACAAACAAGTACAAAATTAGACAACATATTTAAATAGTTCCCCTAGAGATTTCAATGTTGATCTTCGTAGTATATAAGACACCAAAGTTATAAATATTTATGGAAGTTAAATAACCATAACAAAAATTTGCAGTGTTCATAAGTTTATTACAAATGTTGTCAACTTTTTCCTTACGGGGTGGTATAGCATGTATCCCAAGAATACGGGCCCAAGAAAATATATATATATATATATATATATATATACATATATAACTCCCTTAATGGCCGTTATTACAAAGGGGGTATGAAATTTCCCGTTCTAAAGAAGAAAAAATGGGCCCCGTAAACTAAAGGTTAATACTTGACACCCCATTAAACTTCATCCATAATCATAAGCAATTAAAAAAGGTAAATACCAGATATAAAAATGTAGATTTCCTCTAAATAATGGATCTCTACCGTACAGGAGGTCTTTCAGAGGATAAATGATATTTTCACAAACAAACTTTTTGCTAGATAACTAACGTATCAAACGATATATATATCTTTTGATTAGAATAATTCTAAATAATCTTATTCTTAAAAATATGTTTGATAAAGCAATTTTAAATGATACTGCAAACTTAATATATTGGGCAGATGAAGCAATTTTAACGAATTTTGAACAGACACAAATCTCTAAAACAATTATTCACTAAAATACATTACAGCATTAACAATGCATGCTTAAGGGGACAAGGGACCTTCAACCACGAATATTTAAATTTTAATTTTCTAACTCTATATACAGACGAAGAATAATCAGTAGTCTTTGTTACTACATTAAAGACCATTAGAATTCAAAATAAGGCTTTTTTGGCAAATTAAGGACTATTTTTCGATTTTTTTTCAAAAATGCCAACATTTTTTCAAATGCTCCATATCTTTTAAAAAACATAAATTTTTTAACTAAAGTTTACCATATATATATATATGTATATATATATATATCTATATATATATAATTCCAAAACCTTTTCAAAATTTTAAATTCTTTTAAATTCCCTTGGGCGTAAATTAATTGCGCATTTCAATTCCAACAACAAAGGAATTGACTTTTAGGCATCTTTTATATAACCCCTGTAAACTCCTATACAATCCCTCTTGTTTTCTAGTTTGTCCGAGCCCGTATTCCAAGGCTTCAGCCAATTGCTGCAAGAGTTCAGGGTCACGCGTCTACACCTCTATTAGATTATAAATAGGCTTGCCTCAATGCATATGCGATTTTCGGATTTGTCATTGGCCCAAGAAAATGTAGCAGAATGCAAATAAAATTGTATTTGCAGAAGTGAAAAGCTGATTTGTTATTGGACACTCGACGCTGCTTTCCCGCTGTGGCATACCGGTTCCGATCATTATTCCACGGTGTTATATACGATTGTAGGCTTAAAAGTAATGCACACATGCTTGTAGAGCGCAAACAAAACGAAATAGCGAGATCGGGCAAAAAGAACATTAAAGTACAATTCTTAAGCTTCAAAATCATATATTTATTTTTCAACATAGTCACCGTTAAGGCTAACACATTTCTCCCAACGTGTAACAAGTTTTCTCATTCCGTCACTGAAAAATTCATCCGACTTTTCTCGAATCCACGACTTGACAGCTGCCTTCACCACATCGTCCGAGGTGTAATAATTACCCTTTAGGTCTCTCTTGAGTAGAGGAAAAAAAAATAAAAATTGCAAGGCACAAGATCGGGGTAATAGGGAGGGTGTGGAATCGGTTAAAACTTCAGGTTTCGCAGAGCCTCTCCAGTCCGACGCTGTTCTCGCCTGTGAGACGGCGTGGTACCCATCGAGCACAGATTTTACGGTATCCCAATCGTTCTATAATGAAGCAGACACATTCCTTGGATACTCTATTATGGTTTGCGATACGCTTTTGAATGATTCGCCGGTCATTTTGAATCAAAACGTCGACGAGTTTGCGATGTTCATCGTCTGTGGCAGTGATCGGACGTCCGTTGCGTGTATCATCAACAATTATGGCTTTTCAAGGCTCGAAACCACGAAATTTTATTTCACATCGATTTACAGTACCCCTATCAACAGCATCGTCACCTTAAACAGCCTTTAAACGACGATGAATCTCAGTAGGACTCACTTTTTCAGCTGTTAAAAATTCGATAACAACTCGCTGTATAACTCTCCGTTGACATAGCACTAGGACACGTCTCCATACTACCGCTTTTCAAAATACACAGGATGAACACAACGATTTCAAACCTGCGCATGCGTATTGAGGTGGAATGGAACTTCCAAATGCCACTTGGCGCTCTACAAGCATCTGTGCATTACTTTTCAGCCTACCTACGTATATACATATATATATATATATATATATATATATATATATATATATATATATATACTGCTCAAAACAATTGCACATGGTTTTAACGAAATTACGCAAATACTTACACCGATAAGTAACATAAAATAAATCATCAATAATTTAAAGCCTAGCAGGAAACAGAAGAAAACTTCATATGCAAATCAAAGTTCATGACGTCAAAAAACAGAAAAAGAACATAAGGGCGGAAATCGGGATGTTGCAGAAACGTCTGTTTTGCTGCCTTAACTGTAAAATTCGATTGCTCAGTTATTCTTTTTGAGAAAAGGGGACTTGAAAATGTCTCAACAATTTATCGAAATCCATAGCATGGCGTATTATAGGCAGACTTGAATCCGGGCAAACACAACGCAGTGTCATGGACGCTGTTGGAGTCACCAGAAGTGTCGTTGCAAGGCTGTGTAATCGATTCCAAGAAACAAGGAATGTTAGACGTCGACCAGGGCAAGGTCGGCCACGCGCCACTACAGCAATTTATGACCGGTATTTACTGTTAACAGTTCGTCGAAACAGAAGAGATAATACTACTCAGCTGCAAAGACAGTTGCTCTTGGCAACAGGACGAAGGGTGTCCTGCCAAACAGTACGTAATAGGCTTCATCAGGGAGGTCTCTATGAACGTAGGCCAATGGTGTGCATTCCGTTGAGCTCACGATACCGTGCGGCCCGAAGAATATGGGCTGCTGAACATCGAGATTGGGAGCAACATGATTGGAGCCAAGAGCTGTTTACAGACGAGTCCCGATTCAGTCTGGAGTGTGACACCCGACGTGCTTTGGTATGGAGGGAAAGGGGCACTCGAAATATACCCACATTCGTTCGTGAAAGGTCACAATACAGACGAGCTGATTTTATGGTATGGGGTGGAATCAGCATAGGTGGACGTAAGGACTTGGAAATTGCATACGGAATGGTAATTGCGGAATGGTAATTGCATACCATTCGGAATGGTACTTTGACTGCCCGAAGGTATGCAGACGAGATACTGAGACCTCATGCCATATCTTACGCTGCAGCCATTAGAGATTCCTTTGTTTTCCAGCATGATAATGCCAGACCGCATACAGCTCGTCTTGTGGAGAATATGCTTGAAGCTGAAACAATACAGCGTACAGAATGGCCAGCGTGCTCTCCTGACCTGAATCCAATCAAGCATGTTTGGGACATGCTCGGACGACGCATTGCTGTGAGACCAAGGCCTCCTTTTACTCTCCGAGACTTGGCGATTGCACTTATTGAGGAGTGGAACAGGATTCCCCAAAGTCTTATCGATAACATCATCGCATCCAAGGAAAACAGGTGTGCAGCAGTCTTAGCTGTTCGAGGAGACCATACGCCATATTAAAAATTTTGCAACATTTCTAAACAATACTTTTTTTATCGTTTACATGTAACCAAATCGTTGCCCAAAATAATCTTTTCATGTTTTTTCCATACTTTCAAAGAATTAAAGCTTAATTACATTTTTTTACGTCTTTTTTTCTGTATTGCGCATTGATACGCGTGTACTATCCATTTTATGTCAATACGTGGCTGTCTCGTACGGTTTTCTTAACTTCTTCGCTTGCTCCTTTAATATTTATGAGCAGTGTATATATATATATATATATATATATATATATACTTTTATATATATATATATATATATATATATATATATATATATATACTTTTATATATATATATATATATATATATATATATATATATATATATATATATATATATATATATATATATATTTACATATACTTATATGTATATATATATATATATATATATATATATTAATTAATTTGTTCTTGTATGTATAAACAGCATTCAAAAATTATTTTTTATTTTGTCTGTAATTTTTTTATGCTTTTACTTTATTTCATTGTCTATAAATTTGAGAGATATTAGTGGTTTAAATATACAGATTTAACATACCCATATCCCGCCTGGATACGGAGGTATTAAATGGCGCTTGTCGGGATTCGAACCAAGCACCCTCGGTGCTGAAAGCCAGCACGCTACCACTGGGATACCTCGAGGTCTGAAACTATATGTTGGTCATTTATACCACAGAAGAGTTCATAACCAGGGTATACAATGCTAATTTTGGATTTTCCATGTTTTCTCACAAACACGTCAATGAACGATCCTGAGAAATTTGGAAGAAATCAGAAAGAAACGTATGCGCAGTGAGAATTGTGAAAAATTCTAACATTTATAAATGATTTTTTGATAAACAAGACTTTTTCTTCCATAAAATTTTTGTTTGAGAATTCTAAGTGACTTCAATGTAATAATTAAAAAATATTAATTATACTCATGTGGTATGTAGAGAAATTGAAAATTTATAAGAAAACTAGATTGAAGTTCCCTTGACTGAAAATAAATATATATCACAATAGCGTTGAAAATACTTTTTATGGGTGTGTTATAACTAAATTTTTGCATGATTCAAGCACTTTAAAATATCTTTGACCATGTTTTCTCGTAAACAGCTTAAATCATTAATTATAAATGCCAGATCTATAGAGGGAAAAAAGTTTCCAGACCACGTAATTTAAGCGTGTAAATTGAAAACAGACGTCTGGTCTGGCCTGCATTTAACAGACGTTTTACGTTCGATAAATAGTGTTACTAGTAAACAACGCACGTACTAAGTTTTATGTATTGAATGCAATTTTAAATTGGCTCTTTCTTCAACATACACCATAAAAAACAAACATATGCATTTCAAAACTTCATTAAATTTATTTTTCTTAAATCCTAAACATTATTCACTGCAGCAAGATATAATCACCATTATAAGTAACTAACTGATTTTAAATGAAGTGTCGGTTCAGATAAGGTTGCTATGTGCTAACCCTATTGGATTCGCTCCACCTCAATGTTAAAATATGGAGAAAATGTGTCCAACGATTGCCGACACGGATATAATTTTGTTTTAAATTTTAAACCGCACTACATAATAGATAAAGAAATTTTACACCTTGGGGATTTTTTAGTTTTTTTAAAGGGGAAATACTATATTAAAATTTAAATTATTCGGGGGAAAAAACTGGTCTAGTCATATATTCCCTTGGTGGACGAAGTTATTAAAATTAATACTATCGCACGGTGCAGAACTGTTCAGGCTATCTGAAAATACCATTTTTATTGGATTATTAGTATTTATGTAGCAGTAAATTGCAGACACATATTCTCTGTAGGTTAACACTGAGGTGAGTGAATCTAAAAGGGTTAGTACACAGCAGCCTTAAAGGCAATCATTTATAAACGCTACCATTAATATATTTATTAACGTATGTATTATTGAGTAGTTTTAAAAATATCGTTCTTTCCATCTCCCACATGAGTCTGTCTATAGCATTTTAGCATGGCTAGATCAGACTTCGCAAAGTATTTTTTTCTCAGAGGAACCTTTTAGAACAGAGTATATGATGGATCACTCTCCGTATGTGGTACGGTTAAATGCTAAAAACAAATTGATACAAGAGAATAAAAGAACTGAATAAATAAATTTGTTAACAGTTTCGTTTGGTTTAATAAAAGCAAAATTATTTTCCCACACATAAGGAAAGTTTTAGTTTTTATTTAGAGTGTTATTTATTTTGTGGCAAAAGGTCGTCTTTAAATTGCTACCGGTAAAGTAAAGGTTTTCGGGATTAAGCCATTGTATAAATAAATTATTTTCTTGTAGTGAGATGAGATGTGTTTCACAGCGCATTCTTTAATTGAGTTTATCCTAGAAGAACAAGTTTTACATTTGCTTACTCCCATCAAGTTTTGTTCTTGTTAAGTTTCAGTTTCTATATTACTGGTTACTTTTCTGTTTAGACTTCCGTCTATAAAAAATAATTTAAATTCTGCGTTTTAGTTTTATAATAATTTACACAATGCACGAAAATTTCTTAAAGTAGCATTTATCATGTACACAATCATCCGGTGTATCTTTCACACAATCTGTTTTTTTTTTCAGCCTTATAATAACTAGAGTTATACGAAACTAACTCATGACACAACAGTCCGAATTGCTTTTCAGTATTGCGAATCAAGGCCTGCGGTACCCGTCCCCGCTTTCATGACCGTGGGCTTGAGGAGCCATACAACATATGTCTCGGTTGGTCCACCTGACGCGAGACCCTCAGATTTAGTTCCCAAGAATGCTTATAGAGAAAATAGCTCACTTCTACCCAGACTTGTTTGTATATAATTTGAAGTGGCACTCTAAATGAATTTGATACAAATACAGTTTATACATGAAACAACGTTTATTGAATTCGTTGCACATATAGAATTTGCTTTTACAGCAATAAGCATACGTACTACTTGTACGGAATATATATATTAGCATTCAATAAAAATACTTTTTACAAATACTCACAAACCAGCAGAAAGTCAAACCAGCAGCTTTGCACGTAAACTTTGGGCCCTCTAAGCATTAGCGCCGGTTAACACCTGGAACTGCTTACCTCGTAGCTCCCTCTCGCTTATCTATCAACCATAACAACCTCTCTTTTTAATCAAGCTGCTTGGTATTTATACCAAGCGCGTATGCCGAAATTAGCATATCTCAAGCAGCTTCTTTAATTCATTCACTCAAAAGTTCGATTCTTGGAATCGAATCTTGTGTATACCTTACAGCTTGGTCCTCATTTTATTGACCCACTCAAGGGATTGAAGGCATAAGTCGACCTTTCTCAGTCGCAGGGTCGAACCTTGGACCTGTGGTGCGGTAGCTTGACGCTTTTAACCACTACGCCACCGGGCGTCTTAACGTTATACAAGATCATCGAAAAAGGTGTCCGTGATTGCAACGTGAAATAAAGAACCATATAACAGAACTCATGGTGTTTATCTTTTCACCAAAAGATACAGAGAAGAATCGAATTTTGGGCATTGCCTAGTAGGTTTCCATATAAGCCCCCCCCCCCCCCCTTCGTCGCTCGGCACACATTTAGGCGATAGTCGATCTCCATCCAGGTACGCTCGATCATAACAGTCACAGTCGCGCTATTGCAGCAGTTATTATGTCTGATAAATGGCGTGGTTCTGGATCTTTTAAGTACACACAATATTTTTCAGGTAACACCATAGAAAAAAGTCTAGAGGGGCCAAATCGGGGTTTCTTTGTGGCCAAAAAAAATGGACCGTCCCTTCCTATCCAACGCCAAAAGCAATGTAGGAGGAAACGCGACGACCAGTGAAGTCACGGTCACCATGACGTGGAAAAATAATACTCCAAAAGTTGACATACAATCTGCTGCTACGCAAAATTCGATCGGTTGATTGTTGTTCCCGGTATGAACAACTAAAATCTCGGACACCTGTTTCGGTGACCCTGAATGATATTCATCCTGAATGGTATACATGAAGGAAAAATCAATAAACTATCCTGACTTTTTTAACGTAGGATTACGTTCCTCAATAACGGTCACCCGGAAAGCAAAATTTCAGACGCTAAAACCGTCCGTCGTCGCGAGTTATAATTTTGGCAGCGCTAAACCGAGTCTCTATAACTTGGGCAAACAGCTAAACAGAAAAGTACTAAAATGCGTCAAAATTTTGACTTATATATATATATATATATATATATATATATATATATATATGTGTGTGTGTGTGTGTGTGTGTGTGTATAAAGATACATATATACATACAAATGAGGTAAGCAACGATAATTGATCTTACATTAATAACCTTCGGTAGTTTTGTTAGAAGAAACTGAATGAATTTTTTTCATTAGACTGTCGTTTTCAATGCCGTTAACTACACCAAACTACCCGGGATGTATTCCAGACCAGATCCATATAGGCTTGCGTGATGAGGGGTGCAGTTCCAGTTTATGGTGGTACCATAACGTCTAACTTAGCCATGCGCTACCTTAATTTTAACCGATCGCCCCCAGGGGTGACATCTGGGGGTATCGTATCTTCCCCACCTACTGACCTCAAAGAAGGACTTTCCGGTCTAGAGATTTGACGTATCTATATTCGTACTAGAAACGAAGGTATTTAATGACACTTTCCGGGATTCGATCTGAGTACCCTCAGTACCGAAAGCTAACAAGCTGCCACTAGGCTACATCTGGCCCTGATATAAATAAATAATGTTTAAGTAGAATGATTCATGAGAGTTAAAAATTTCCTAAAAAAAGAAAAATTTGAAATTTTTTACCATTTGGTAATGTTGCGTTTACCTATTGTTTGTGTTTTCAACGTGGAGTGTATCGATTAACTTGAAACGTGATATTCACAGACAAGTAGACTTGAATTAGGGAGATGAATACACAAACTGCCTCTTTTCGATTATACATGCTGTTTTTTAGCTAAAAACAACGATCAATTTTATCACGAAAGAACCAAATATTATGCATTTGTGTTAAATTAAATATTCAAATCGCATTTTCAGTATTCAAAGAAATGTTATTCCTGTCAGAGTAGTCCCTGAGGTCTATTAACCCCACTCCATCTTTTCTAAACATCGCTTAAGAAGACAACATTTTTTTTAACCTTAGAAAGTCTTTTTAAGCGAATATGATGGATCACCTATTATAGGGGAAGAAAGGGAAATCTCAACAAACGAATGGATAGCGGGGAACAACGGGAGAAAAACAAATAATTCTATTAGGGGAAAGAGAGTAAACCATTTGAATTTTGTGATGTTTAAACGTAGGGTGTTCGCTATATGTGAGGGTGTTTCACAATTTTTTTTTAAGTTTTGGTAGTTTTCTGAGTGTAAAGGGAGATAACATACAGAAAAAGTCATTTATTTAACAAGTTTCTTAATATGATGTTTTACTTAGTACTACTGGAACTCCACTTACGTTGTTCATAATTTTTCATTTTATCTGTACGTTTAATAAAGCTATTTCATTCTGTAAAAAACGTTAATATTATTTAGTATTAAGGAACATTTTCGCCAGATAGTAGAAGGAATAAAGCATGTTAGGATAAATATATCCATGATTCGCTAGCGAGTTCTAGCCGAAAAAAAAATCGTTAAATGAATATGTCATAACCTCATATTGCGAAATATTTTAGAATTGAGCATATAATACGTGTCGTTCAGAGGTGCATTAAAACCAGAATATTATGTATAAAAAAGTTACATCCTAAAAGAGTTTGAAAACATTGATTGTAGTGATTTCCCAATCAATTTTTACAAAGTTTCCTATGGATATTTGTTAAAAATTGGTAAATATTTAAATTTGAAAATAGTTTAATCTGATAAATATTTATATTTGATAAATAGTTAAATTTGATAAATATTTCTATAAATAATTATTTTTGCCACTTTTTCTCGTAGCGTGTAATGTCTGAGTCATATATCTTATACGGATTAAAGCCTTTAATGTTTATTTAATAAATTGAAGAAAATGTGCTATGGATTTTCAGTTGTGAGAAATTCAAGCGAGTTCCAAAAAACATTTTTTAAACTGTCCTAAAACCATGATGACAATATTCTCGTCAAAGCTGCCAATTGATGGCAGAATGGCTAGGGCGCTGGTTTTCGGTATCAGCCTGTGGGTCCAAGTCTTTTGTGGGTAAAGAATCGGCTTCAATCAGTAGATTTTTTGTTTAATTAGCCCTCTTGTAGCAAAAAATGACAGTAGCGCTCTCAACCAAACAACCAACAAATCAATCCGACAAAGCTACAATTGCTGATCCTCTAGTAATACAATTGAAAGCAAAATACCACCAATTCAATAGTCAAAGAGCCCATATACTTAACTGCTGATAACTGAAAATGTGGCAATTAATTTGACTTTCTCCCTACCTCTCCCTTCCATATACTACAATGCATTTACGTAGGAGAACCCTTTGGGGTGTTTATGATATTGCATTTCTGAGTCCAGCATTAAATTAGGGTGAAAAAATGCATAAAGTCTGCCAAAAGCAAGGTGCTTGAAGCAAGGAATTTCTTTCCGTCCTGCGTACTCTTAGCAGAGGAGAAACCTAGGTCCAAGGTTACATGTACGTTGGAGATGTATAATTAAACTAGCTGAATACCCGTGCTTCGCTACGGAGTACATTCAAATTAAATACAACGGTCAATGTATGCAATTAATGCCAAAAAAAATATTTATAACAAAATTGTAACGGATACTTTTACAGACAAAATAATGTAGAAGAAAATATTCAAATTAAATCTAATAGAACATAGTAAAGAATATAGTACAGTTAATATATAAAGTTTAATATAGTAAAGTTTAAGGAAAATTTCATTTAATGCATTTTAATACTTTTTTGGATAATGTCCAATCATCTGCCGCATTAGAAAGAAGAAAAATGTTTTTGTCAATTTGTTTCGTTGTTATGCACGTGACGCAAAGTTTCTTTTCTTTTTAAAGTATCACAAAAAGAAAAGAAATCACGTGATCAGCATTTAATAAATTAAATTCTAAAATTTAATCTTTAAAAATTCCCCAAAAATCATAAAATGGAGGTAAAGATTCGAAAAAGATTTTCTGTTGAAGGAATTTATATGATCTTTCTCGTGATATAAATTTTATAACCCTCGGATTATTATTTTAAATACAAACTTTAAAAAAAATGTTACAAAAACAGCTTAAAATTTTAATTTAAAAAAATCTAAGAAGAATTTTTCAAAAATCTTTCTTAGTGCACCCTTACACTATAAGAAGAATCCCCATGCAAAATTTCAACCCTTTAGGTCCAGCGGTTTGGTATGTGTGTTATCTGTCCGTCAGTCAGTCAGTTGCGGAACTGTTATATATATATATATGTAATAAATTAAATACTAGGCCCTCCATTCTATCAGTTAAATTCCCTTTCCTAAATCCAATCCCCAGTAACATTACTTTAACGCTTTAAAAACCCATAGCAACAGGACTTCCCATAAAACAGCAAACGTTGCATTTCTACACGTGTATACGTCCCGAGAAAGGCGTGAGTTCGCATCGCCAGCCCGAAATTCCGCTGACATTTCAAAACAACAGCCACATGTACCTCGCTTCTAGCGCGTAAGGTTGAAAGGTGATATTGCACTTCGCTCCGAGCATCTGAAATGAAAGGACGTATGTTACTATCGCTCCTAATAAAATGATTCGACCCTCCTGCTTCAAAATTTTAATTTCTTTCAGGCTGAGTCTAGCTCCAGCCATGTAAATTTGAGCTAGTTTTCCTTTTCAGGTTGCATTTTAAGAACGAGATGTAATGATTATATTACACACACACATATATATATATATATATATATATATATATATAGATAGATAGATAGATAGATAGATGAGGGATACATAGTTTGTTTTCTTCAGTTTCCTTTTGCATGTTAAAAGAAAATATAACAACGAAGAAGTAGCAAGGAATTTGGATTTTGGGATTTTGGTGTAGTCCATTCAAAATAAAATTTTCCTTGTGGAAATGTATAAAAAAAAGGTTTTCTGAAGAAGGTAGCATTTGTACAGGATCACAATAAATTTTTTAACGAAAATATACCATTCTTCATGCTAAAGAGTAACAAATTTCTTTCTCACACCTGAAAGTTGGTACTAATTCCAAATTGTATTATCGAAAATATACCTAACTATCGAGAATATACCTAAATATAACTCCATGTTGTCCATGCCTGGTGACTATGAGTGTCAGAGAAATGTGTTTAACTTCCTATTCTAGCTAGCTACACTCCAACGTGACCGATTAATAAGAATTCAGGAATTTTATTATTCTTTTCTCAGGAAATTTCTAGCTCTATTTGATTCCAAAATAGGAATTTGGGACTGGTGTAGTCCATCCAAAATAAAATTTTCCAAGAGGAAATGTATAAAAAAGGGTTTCATGGAGAAGGTGGCATTTCTAGAGGATCACTATAAAATTTAAGGGATCAAGAAGGTGTGTAGATAACTTGAATATGAAGTTAAATACATTTCTCTGACTGGCATAGTCACCAGTTATGGACAACATGAGTTATTTCGGTATATTTTCGATAATATAGTTTGGAAATCATACCAACTTCCAGGTTTGAGAAAGAAATTTGTGAATCTTTAGCATGACGAATGGTATCATTTTCGTTTAATAAGAATTCAGGAATTTTATTTTTCGTTTCTCAGGAAACTTCTAGCTCTATTCGATTCCAAAATAGGTTAAAAATTTTTAAACACTTGTTTCACAAGCTTGGTGGTTTTGTAATTTTGTTCAAAGAGTATGAAAGTATATATATCAAATTTCTAAGAAAACGTTATCAGGTTTTGTACCTTCGTTTAATGTAGAGCATGATAATTAAAAGGAATATCATAAAGTGCTATTTGCCTTTATATTGATCAGAAAGCTTCAAAAAGACTTCTAAATAAAACCATGTTATTGTAGATCCTTGATATTATTGGAATGAAAATGGCGTATTGTTAATTTCAAGCTGCTTAATTGCTCAAAATTTTGTTTAAGGTCATCATTATAGTGCTAAAAAACAAAAATGCACATATATTTAATATCCGATTTCTTATATTTGTCCTTTTCGAATTTTAAAACCTATTTTAAAACAGTTTGAATATGTGTTCAAAACACTCCTTAAGATAAATATTTCCGAAAGATGTTTTCCATGCCTTTGTTTCCTCATCTGCAGTATTCCGATCTTCATTATTTAAGTAAATATTTGCCTTGGAAAGGCATTTTAAATTTGAGTAAAATTTTCGATCGGAGGAGTGCTCGTGGGAATTTTACATAAGGAATGTGGAACATATTTTACTCCGTAGGCAATAAATCATTATACTTCATTTCTGATTGAAAATTTGCTTCTTGTTTGATGTAAAACGCAGTTCTCAGGGGTAAATATATTTTTTGGAAGGCAAATCTATAAGCTGTGTGCTGTACTTAAGTTTACATATCTTGCTTATAAAAAATAAAAGTAGTTTTGTAGCGTTAAAAAAATAGAGCAAATCATGTCGTTCAAGTAAGAAATAACTATACAAAATGCTCACACCAATTACAAAACCTATAGGGATAATAGTTTCCACATAATACATGAAAGCCTTAATTTCTTAATTTCTACTTCTTTTCTTTCAGAAGATTGTAATATCGTTAGAAACTATCTCTTCAAATAGTATGATTTCAGTCATATCTCCATAGCTTTAAAGACAAACATCGAAACGAAAATTTGAAAAATACTAGTACAGAAAACGTCCAAACCTAAACTATCAAAAAATCACTTAAATACGATTATAGTTTTAAATTTAAGAATCACGGGCACATTGTATTACCTTTAGAAACTTAATTAAATTTCGTCTGAAAACTTTCAGAGTGTTACAGTCTTACCATATTTTATTTAAACGTGTTTCTTGTTAATCGATAAAATGGATAAAGAGCAGCAGTTAAACCATTTCAACTCGTTCAAAATTGCATTTCATCTTTTACTTTACTATAACTTGATTCGCCCTGAAAATGAGCTAAAAATTGTTTCACTTATAGGGGGATTTCCACCCTCCATTACACTATCTTCATTAACAAGCTTTACACTCTATACCAGTGGTTCACAAGCCCGTGCCCACGGGTTCACGTGCGTCCTCGAATGTGTTGAAATGCGCCTGGCTTTATTTTGAAATTTCTTTTACGTATTTTATTATTTATTGCGCTTAGTAAAAATGTGTGTAAAACACGGAAATTACGAAATATTAGTTAATGCAGTTCAGCAAAAAATCTGATTAAATTTTAAGTAAAGTATTCATAAGAGATAAACCGACTTATACTACTTTCTTATTTCGATGTACCAACTTATAAAATAAAATAATCAAATTTTATTCATTTTTCTTCTTTTTTTAATTATTTTTCACAACATAATCATTGTAATAATATAAGATGGTTGGTAACACTCTGGCGTTGAGTGAAAAATATTTCCATTATGTAAATAATGATCACTGATGGCACAAAAAAACAGTTAGTTGTGCGCGGCATGCTCACTGAAAGCTGCCATGTGCTCTCGATAACGGGAAGGTTGAGAATTACTGCTTTATACGCTCACAGAGACACGGAGGAGAAGGACTGATCGCTTGTGAAAATTATTTATATTGTTTGGTGGCCACTCTAACTGACACTGTGCCATATTATTTTATTCATAGATTTCTTTTTTGTATTTAATATGTAGCTGATCAGCCCAGTAATCGAGCTCGGAACCATGTGGTTTCGGCCCCCATGTTCTTAAGGCAGGGAGGAGGAAGGAAAGTTAGCTCACACATTTACAAGTACTAATGTAGAATCCCACTTGTATGATTAGTCTTACAGTCTAATATACGAAATATCACTTAATTTCTTTGGACTCTAATGCAAACATCAATTCTCTGCCACACACTCTCACTCCATTTTTCCCTTTAAAATTATTTCTCTGGTCCAGGAAGTGGACTCACAGTCTTATGATTAACTAGCTGAAAACCCGCGCTTCACTACGGAGTACATTCAAATTAAATACAACGGTCAATGTATGCAATTAATGCCAAAAAAATAAATATATATATTTATAATAAATGCGACGATCAATGTATACAATTGATGTAAATATATATATATATTTATAAAAAAATCGTAAGGGATATGTAACGTCCAGAAAACGTGCCCGCGAGAAAAGTTGAGCTTTGCACGTTTCACCAATATTGTGTGATAATTGTTATATTTTATCCCACATGCCGGCATTCATATAAATTACTATTTTTCAGTATGACGTAATGTTACACTTGGAGTCATTTGCATGCTTATTTATTTTTTTTACTGAAGTGGCAACTTCGATAGATTTTGCGGAGTTTTTAGATATACGATATACTCGGTGAGAAGAGGTTGTAATAGTGCTTTGATGTTCTTGTGAATTTGTTAAATTTAAATAAAAAAATGTTTGTTTAAAGTTTTGAATGTTCAATTTGAAAAGAATCTTGTGAAACCGAGTCAACACCCTCACTGCATGTGGAACCCAAAAAGGATATCGCCCCATTAACTAAGGCGGGTGATTTTTTACAATATCGACTACTCCATACACGGAGATTGAAAGAATAAACCGCTCGGAAACTTATGAATATCTGACATTGTGTCCTTGGACCAGTACGGTGGTTTACAGGATATTTATTTATTTTTTTGGATAATATCCAATCGTCTGCTGCATTAGAAAGAAAAAAAATTTCTTTTGTCTATTTAGTTGTTATGCACGTGACGATAAATTTATTTAAAGTACCAGAAAAAGAAATCACGTTACCAGCATTTAATAAATTCTAAAAATTAATCGTTAAAAATTCACCGTAAATCAGAAAATCGAGGTAAAGGTTCGAAAAAGATTTCATTTTAAAGGACTTTTTATGATCTTTCTCGCGATATAAATTTTATAACCCTCAAATTATTATTTTAAATGCAAACTTAAAAAAAGTTGCAAAAACAGCTTAAAAATTTAATTTTTTAAAAAACCTAAGAAGAATTTTTAAAAAATCTTTCTTAGTGCACCCCTACACCATAAGAATAATCGCCATGCAAAATTTCAGCCCCTTAGGTCCAGCGGTTTGATCTGTGCGTTGTATGTCAGTGAGTCAGTGAGTCAGTCAGTTACGGAACTGTTATATATATATATAGAATACTAAGGTTCAGATGAGTTTACCACTTCAGTAATAAAATTTGATCACGGTATTTTCTAATTCAGCTTGAAAAATGCAATGTGTACTCATAATTACAACTTTTTATGTTCTGCAAATCCCTGACTAGTTATATAAAAATTGTAATACTCCCAAGTAAAATTGGTATGAAAATGGACAGAGAATACTCGAGAGATTATGACTTAAGCAATAGTGTAATTGTTGTATTTTTCAAAAAATCCTCTAATATTTAAAAAGGAGCATGAAATAAGAGCATTACTATATAGCATTACTAAAGAAAAACTGATCATGTTCAAATTTTTTGGCAGATTCTGTAGAAGGAGTTTCACTCATTTTTAGGT
Organism: Dolomedes plantarius; assembly: GCA_907164885.2. Taxonomy (NCBI): domain Eukaryota; kingdom Metazoa; phylum Arthropoda; class Arachnida; order Araneae; family Dolomedidae; genus Dolomedes; species Dolomedes plantarius. Next base: position 144,139,476 of record OU015496.1, read on the forward strand.
TACTCTAGTTCTTCGAAGTTTGACAGTTTTAGATTCTATGACAGAAGATTGAAGCGTTTGTGGGATTTTTTTAAATCTGACTCAACACAAATTTATCATTAAATTATAGTGAACATATTTGCTTTAATAAAAAGAGATTAATAATGCAGAAAACTAGAATTATTCTCTATTTAAAAGAATACATCATTACAAGAGTTATTTCAGTAGTAATAAAAAATACATTCTATTCCTGCGTATTTCCCACAATCTTGAATCTAACAACCAATCCGATCTCCAATCTTCAATATCCAATATCCTATTTTTCTGTAAAACATTAATTGCAATAAATGTTAATATACATTAAATATAAAATGCAAATTTTTAAAAAAAGTTATTAAAACAACAACAAAATTAAGATTTCATGCTTGCTAGCCGTTTTTTTAAGGAGTTTTTAAATTTTGTTCCTCTGGCCAACCAATATTCACTTGGAGATCAGTTACGGAAATGATTTTCTTCAGTGATGCATAGAGGTAAAAAATAACCACCAAGACCTCCAATTTAAAGAGAAATGTGTCACATTTACTACAACAAAAAATGATGCCGTTTACTTATGTTATTTATTACATGCTAGGAGCTGTCATATTAGCCTAACATTATTTTTGCTTTGAAGCTAGCCTTTTGCTTCTATAGATACGAATGATCAATTATTACAAATTTCATAATAAAAAATAATCATATATATATATATATATATATATATATATATATATATATATATATATATATATATATATATATATATATATATATATATATATATGGTGAAACTTCATGCGGCTAGTGATGGTTCCAAAAAAAAGTGATCGTTTTAAGAGGTGGCCGTCGAATTTGGGTGGTCGGCTTCAGAAAATTCCCTCTATATATACATGCTAACATTCTTAAGAACATAGATGTATAAACTTTCAAAATAATTCACGGATATGGGAACCCTATATTCTAAATGTCAAAGTACTCATTTTTAGAGTACTTTAACTATTTGACATTTTAATGCATTTTTATGGCCAATAGGTCATTGAGATTGATGTTTCGAATCACGAATGGCTTATATAAATTATTTCAACACATTGTTGTAATTTATATTTTCAGTTTAAATTCCTCCTTTCTTCCAGAATATACTTAAAAAACATTTTCCTAAAAACAAAGTAAACTAATTTCCACATTTACACTGCTTAGAAACTATAAATAAAAGATTTCAGATTTGCATTTCGAGTTATGAAAAGAAATGCGAAATCCATGTATGTGGGTACATTTGTTAGGTTTAGGATTAAATGAAAATCAGATTAAATAACTAAATATTTCTATTTTAAACTAGAACCCATTTCTGGTCTAAAATATTATCGATGTTATTAAAAGTATTTTGTTTTTGAACTAAAAAATTTAAAATATAAAAAAGGGACAAAAAAATTACTGACTAGTGTCATTTACTAGTGTTACTAACTACTAGTGTCTTACTGACCGAAAGTCATGAAAATTTAAAGTTTGCATATAAACTCGCATATTTATGTCACAGAGGCTTTGAATAATATGAAAGCCAACAGCAAACTGTAAACTCTAGTTGCATCCCTTGAAGTCAAAAATAAATAACAGTTTATAAAACTACATAAAAGGAAATTCCATTACACATGTTTTAAAATTTTATACTTCAATGTAGGACAAACAATAAAACATATTTGGAAAATCTTTGTGCATAAAATCTTGTAAATTCTTTTTTTTCTCCACTGCTTGGCATTTATAAGAATTTTATGTATATAGGTTTTGCAAAAATATTTAACTTCTTTCCCGTAAGCTCAAGTAATAACATTATGGAAGGCACAGAGAGAATTAAATTCTTTTTAAAATATTTTATTTCCTATCTTTAATCTAAATTTTCTTTCTTGTAAAAGGCCGTTTAGAAAGGATTTTGTCTGCCCTATACTTTTCAACGATTATAAGAGTACCCGTGCTTAGCCTGATAAAAGAAAATATTTTATTCATTAAACTATAAGCCTCTTTTTCATTCGCTATGGATTTTGTTTTCGTGAAAACTCTCATCTGTGCCATAAAGTCTCGAAGAATGGAAGCATACATTTTTTTATTGTACCTGAAATGCTCCATTTCTACTACCTGAATTTTTTTTGTATAAAAATGAGATTCATATCGACAAGTTGCAGAAGGGTAGTATTTTTGAAGGGTAGTCTTTGGTTTTTCTGTTGCAGTTTTTTCTCTTTTTTATTCATTTTTGCATTCTCATTGGTCCATTTCTAATTGATGCATAACGAAGCCACGATTGACGCTCAATGAAAAAGCCAAATAGGAATCGGTTAATTCAACGAAGCACATAGAGAATGATTAAAGAAGAAAATATTACTTCCACAGCGACTGGTTTGTGCTGATAAATCATCACAGTTTCTCCAGATTTACTTTAGATATAAAGCAATTGAAGTGAATTTAAGTAAGGACGTAAAGTAGGAAATGTGCACACCAAGTGTGAAAATAATTGTAACTTTAAAAGGAAGGGTTGATTTCGAAATGACTGAATATATAGTTTAAGATAATCTACAAGTTTTTAGCTAGGATAATGTGACCTTGAAAGGTATTGTGCCTTAACGTAACAAAAAGACTATCTTAAGTGAAGGCACCAATGCGTTTCATAAATTTACAGTAACGTCGCATGATGGCATTACTACTTTGCAGCCACTGTGTAGCAATGTTGAAATATCTATTTTTGACCAAATTCTGGGACGTTACAATTTGTCGACAATAAAGGAATACACTTTCATAAGTATTATATGCGTTTTGAAGTACCTGTATATCATGATTGCGGTGTTATAAAGGAATTCGCATTTACACTTTCACGTGATTTTAATGTATAAAAAAATTGGCATCACAATTATAAAACAACGACCGGGGCGTGCTAAGACATTGCTGCAATGCTCTTACAAGGATGCTTGCTGTACGGAAAAGTTATAAAATAAAATTATAAATTTTAATTAAAGTGTATTGGATTAAAAGATACCAGAATGGTAATTTTGACTTTATGCCCTTGACCAAAATATCATTTTTTTCAAGAAACTGGGAATGAAAAAAGAAAATGCTTGTAAAATATGAATAAAATACAATTTCTTTCTTTTTTATTGTTTTTAAATGTTATATCTCACTTTAGAAGCTAAGACTGGAAGTCTCTAATCTCACAATAAATAAGATGACGACATTTGCATATCAGGTTAATGAGACATCTATAAGGGAGGCTCCATAGCCTCAGTAATGAACAGGATAGAGTATATTTTTTGGTGTTTTACGATTATCCATTTCAGGTTTTATGTTTCAGGCTTTTTTTTCTGTTACAAATTCACATTTGTTTCCCTCTCTGTATTTTCAAAATTTTTACTTTTCATTTGTAAAGGATCAAACTACTCAAGATACTAATTTTCTATTCTAGTCAAAATTCGGATGTTCTAATCCTTCGAATCCCTTGTGATAAATCAGTCCTATAATTAATTACATTGATGAATAAATGTGGGTAATTTACAGATTTTATTTGGTGTAAAACATTAAATTAACAGAATTATTAAGTGATAGAGATAAGTAAATTCAATGTCCAATATAGCATCATTTGTCGTGGGGTGCGACATTCTAAATAATTTGGCCTTCGGTGCTCCCATGCTCTTCTAGAAATTTTGTTTTCTTAGAAAATCTCGTATGTATGGGGGCCATTTTATTTCCGTCAACAATCACCCTTTTCACTTTATTGTTCCTTTTAGTTGCACTGTCCTTTAACTGCTCTCTTTACAATCTCTTTCCCTTCTTCAGGGTTTTTTGTAATGCATGGCGCCACCTCATTCTTCCGTTTCTCATCCCGTTTGTCCGACTTAATTGGTTCGTCTGCTTCCCAAACTTTTTAGAATATTGTCTGATTGTTCGTTCGGTATGGAGTACTTCGGCCATTTGTTTCACCCCACGTGCAAGTAAATTCTTTTATGAGGCAATAGTAAACTTTCATTTCAAATATGACACCTTAAACCTCCGTACCCTTTCCCACCTTTCCTGACCTCATACGACTTTTCGATCGACGGATTTACAGTGCCCATATCCGGGCTAAACACGGAGGTATTGAATTACACTTGTTGGGATCCGAACCGAGCACCTTCAGCACCGAAAGTCGACGCGCTATCTCAAGCCCTAATGTTTTATGTTTTCACCCTAATTGGTGCATTCTTATATGATGACCAGAAGCTGTTTTTTGGGAAAAAAATTCGGATAAATTTAAAGCTACTCTTTGTCTTCTTTCTGTCAGTGTTCTAAGCCAGTTTCTACTTGCATAGCTACAACCGCATTTGAATGGGCTACACCCATAATAATTCTGAGAGCATTATTTTGCGTATCTACTAATTTATCCTGGGTAGTCTCTGAGGCTGTAATAAATAATTCAACCCCGTATTCAACTTTGGGTCTAATTAAGGTTTTATAGCAAAGTAAATCATAATTTATAAAAGGAAATAATATGGGACTACAATACTAAACATTAGTTTTCTGTCTATAAATATTCACAAAAAAAAACCTTCTTAAAGTTATTGATCTTCTCGCAGTTCACTAGAATTCCCGAGTACAGCGAACAGGCTTAACAGATATTTAAACGAAACTCTCCCTGCTATTCCTATGCGTAGCTTTCATATGTATAAGGCCTTTCAAAGAACAGATATACGCTTAAGCAACAAAACATGAGCAATGCGTAGTTTAACGAATTGAAGAGAAATAAATCCTATTCAATCTGTTTAGATGTTATCTCTAATGCAAACTAAAAAAAAAAACAGTTGTTTTGAAAGGATATTCTTTTCTTCTAAATATTCGAATGCGATTGTATAAGCCGCCTTGCGGAGTTCGACAATAGAATAGCAAAAAAAATTATTCTGCATACGACAAATCATTTTTGTTTTTATTATTATTATTATTATTCATTTAGAAATTGCTTTTTGCTCTGTCTGATGCGCTGCAGAATTTTAAACAGAGCATGTTTTTAACGCATTATTGCTGTTCAAGCATTTTATTCGGCGTGTTGATATTTAACGTTTCGGTTATTTAAAGAGAGATTAATAAAGTAGAATAATAAATTAGGGTAAAAAATGCATTTCATGCTATGTAATCCACTCCTTCTTATTTTCGCTTTTTTTAATTCTATGATACTGACTAGAGCGTTTGAATTGGTATTAGTTATTCAACAATATTCTAAAAGATTTCTCCGTCGATAAAACACTAACTGCTGCACAGGGAATTAACTTTTATTTTCATGAAATAATAATAAGTCAAGCTTTGCATTATTTTTCTTTTACTGGTTTTCTTCAGGTTCGCTCTTCCATCACAATTCTTGGCAAACCTTTTAGGTAACGCCTTACGCAATTTACCCTATGGTGAGGGGGCTGGGGGTGCCTTGGGTGGATTGCAACCTGTACTGTATATCCGGCAGCCTTCAGCCCCACAGCAATTGAAAATTCATCCTAACTTGGGAAGTTAACCCTCTACTGTGTATTCAGGTTCTTGCTACGTAGTGACTGGTCTTCAGGTGTTTCATGGCCGATACTCGAAAGAGGAGGGGGCCGAGGTGGATTATATAGATTACCCTATGATGAAAAATAAAAAACAGGGTATGGTATATAGGCACTACTAAATTAACTAGCAGCGCCAAAAGAGAGGGAAAAGCTGGGAGTTACATAAGGCTTCTCCTTGTCAAAGTAGTTGTAATGTTTTTTTTGTTAACGCTGCTGTCTACTAACCCTATTGAATTCTCTCTCCTCAATGTCAACCTGTGGAGAAAATGTGTCAACTGTTTACAGCTACATATATACTGACTAGATGAATAGCCATGCTTCGCTACGGAGTACATTCAAATTAAATACAACGGTCAATGTATGCAATTAATGCCAAAAAAATACATATATTTATAAAAAAATCGTAACGGATATTTTTTTAGACAAAATAATGTAGAAGAAAATATTCAAATTAAATACAACGGTCAATGTATGCAATTAATTTGTATGTTTAATATCCATAAAACATACAATTTTGAATTTAATTCGTAACTAACATCCATCTCAATTAATCTAGGGGTTAAATTTTATCTTTTACCGTATTTCAATAATTTTTTGTCAATTTATTTCGTTGTTATGCACGTGACACCAAATTTATTCAAAGGATCACAAAAAGAAAAGAAACATGATCAGCATTTAATAAATTAAATTCTGCAAATTGATCTTTAAAAATTCTCCAAAAATCAGAAAATGGAGGTAGAGATTCGATTTCATCTTAAAGAAATTTTTATGATCTTTCTCGTGACATAAATTTTATAACCCTCGGATAATTATTTTAAATGCAAACTTAAGAAAAGTAACAAAAAAAAGCTTAAAAATGTAATTAAAAAAATCTAAGAAGGATTTTTCAAAAGTGTTTCTTAGTGCACCCTTACACTATAGAAGAAATCACCATGCAAAATTTCAGCCCTTTAGGTCCAGCGGTTTGGTCTGTGAGTTATCTGTCAGTCTGTTAGTCACTGAACTGTTTTATATATATACTAGCTGAAAACCCGTACTTCGCTACGGAGTACATTCAAATTAAATGCAAGGTCAATGTATGCAATTCATGCAAAATATATATGTATATATTATATGATAAATACAACGATCAATGTATACAATTGATGTAATATATATATATATATATATATATATATATATATATATATATATATATATATATATATATATATATATATATATATTTATAAGAAAATCGTAAAGGATAATTTTATAGACAAAATAATGTAGAAGAAAATATTCAAATAAAATCTAATATAACGAATACTAAAGAATATAGTAAAACTAATATAGTACAGTTTGTAGAACATTTCTTTTACTGTATTTTAATAATTTTTTGGTTAATGTCCAATCGTCTGCCGCATTAGCAAGGAAAAAAAATATTTTTTGTTTATTTAGTTGTTATGCACGTGACGATAAATTTATTTAAAGTACCAGTAAAAGAAATCACGTGATCAGCATTTAATAAATTAAATTCTAAAATTTAATCTTTAAAAATTCACCAAAAATCAGGAAATAGAGGTAAAGATTCGAAAAAGATTTCAGTTTAAAGAAATTTTTATGCTCTTTCTCGTGATATAAATTTTATAACCCTCAAAGTATTATTTTAAATGAAAACTTAAAAAATGTACAAAAAAAACCTTAAAAAATTAATTTAAAAAAACCTAAGAAGACTTTTTGAAAAATATATCTTAATGCACCCCTACACTATAAGAAGAATCGCCATGCAAAATGTCAGCCCCTTAGGTCCAGCGGTTTGGTCTGTGCGTTGTATGTCAGTCAGTGAATAAGTCATTTACGGAACTGTTTTATATATATAGACTAGCTGAAATTCCGCACTTCGCTACGGAGTACATTCAAATTAAATACAATGGTCAATGTATGCAATTAATGACAATATATATATATATATATATAATAAATACGACGATCTATATATATAATTGATGTAGAAAAAAAAATATATATTTATAAAAAAATCATAAGGGATATTTTTATAGACAAAATAATGTCCAATCGTCTGCCGAATTAGCAAGAAAAAAAAATTTTTTTTATCTATTTAGTTGTTATGCACGTGACGATAAATTTATTTAAAGTACCAGAAAAAGAAATCACGTGATCAGCATTTAATAAATTAAATTGTAAAAATTAATCTTTAAAAATTCTCCAAAAATCATTAAATACAGGTAATAATTCGAAAAAGATCGGCATTGATTCAAAGAGACTATGGATGAGTTCTTGGGGTACAGCAGACCAAGCAGGTTCCACACGTTGCCAAAGTTGATCTGCTGTGGCAGCTGGGGATGGAATCTGGGTCAATCATAGAGCAACCATGGACCACATGTTTTCTATCGGTGAAAGATCCGGAGAGCGAGGCGGCTAGGGAAGCAATCCAATCTGGCGATTTTAAAGGAATTTTTATGATCTTTCTCGTGATATAAATTTTATAACCCTCAAATTATTATTTTAAATGCAAACTTAAAAAAAAGTTACTAAAACAGCTTAAAAATTTAATTTTTAAAAAATCTAAGAACTTTTAAAAAATTTCTCTTAGTGCATCCCTACACTATAAGAAGAATCGCTATGCAAAATTTCAGCCCTTTAGGTCCAGCTGTTCTGTCTGTGCGTTGTATGTCAGTCAGTGAGTCAGTTACGGAACTGTTTTTTATATATAAATATATATACACTGCTGGCCACCCAAATTGCAACACCAAGAAAGACAAGAGATATCACAACAAAATTTATTTTGTAGATAACATGTTGACCAAGTATGAAATGATTAAATTTATAGACTTTTGTTAAGTGTGGTTCCTGCCAAAATCAGTAGCCAGAGTAGCCGCCATTGTTGGAGATCACCGCTGCCACACGCCTCGGCATTGATTCAAAGAGACTTTGGATGAGTTCTTGGGGTACAGCAGACCAAGCAGCTTCCACACATTGCCAAAGTTGATTTGCTGTGGCAGCTGGGGATGGAATCTGGGTCAATCATAGAGCAACCATGGACCACATGTTTTCTATCGGTGAAAGATCCGGAGAGCGAGGCGGCCAGGGAAGCAATTCAATCTGTCGATTGACGAAGAACCGTTGGACAATGCGTGCCACGTGTGGTCGCGCATTATCCTGTTGAAATATGGCTGTGGGCAAGCCCTGAAGGTAAGGAAGGACAACTGGCTCCAACATCTCGGAGATGTAGCGCTGGCTGTTTAAAGTACCGGCAATGCGTACTAGAGGTGTGCGAGAGTGATATCCAATACCGCCCCATACCATAATACCCGGTACAGGACCAGTGTGGCGGTGCATAACTCAGCTGTTCAGCATCCTCTCTTCACGGTGTCTCCAGACTCGAATGCGACCATCGTGGTGTTGCAGACAGAAACGTGACTCGTCAGTAAAGACAATTTCATTCCATTCTGCCGTCCACATCCTTCTGTCATCGCACCATTGGCGGCGGAGACGTCTGTGGTTCTGCGTCAAGGGTAGACAAAGCAATGGACGTCTTGCGGACAGACCAGTCTGCTGTAAACGGCGTCGAATGGTACGCGCAGACACTGGATGATGCGTTACAGACTGCACGTGCTGTGCTATGGTTCGTGATGTGACTGAGCGATCCGTCACTGCCATGCGAACAATTTGCCTGTCATCACGTGAAGTGGAACGCTGAGGTGGATGCGATCGAACACGCTGGTCCGTCGTATCCTCCTGCATCCAACGATCACATATCCGCATTACAGTTGTTTGGTTTCGTCCAACACGACTACCAATTTCAATGAAAGATAATCCACAATCTCGGTAGGCCACTATCCTTCCTCTGTCGAACTCGGATACTTGATCAAAAGGTGATTGCTGTTTTCGACGAGGCATAATTGATCGTTTTTTTTTTTAAAAAACCACAAGAAAAACACAATTGCCGAACTTGAAATCGTCGAAATCTCCAAGCCTTAAATAGCGCTTTGAAGTGGTGCCACAGGCGCGCGTGATGTGCGTCTGCGCTGAAATTCTAATCATTTGCATATCTCACCTCCGCTAATGCATGTTGTAAATTTCATGTTGTTTGCATGTTTCCTTCAGGTGTTGCATTTACAGTGGCCAGCAGTGTAGATAATCTAATAAAAAACAGTATTTTCAGATAGCCTGTAGACTTCTTCACCTTGCAACAGGATTCATTTTATAAATGTCGTGCATCAAAGGAATTGTTGAACATTTAAAACACACTACAGTAGATTTTTCCCCCGAATAATTTAAATTTTAAAATTTTATCTGCATTTAAATAAAAAACGAAAAATGCCCAAATGTGTAAAGTTTCTTTCTCTATTACAGAGTGCAATTTCAAAAAAAAATCTTTAATTCCAAATCGGCAATCCTTGGACAAATTTTCTCCATAGATTTACATTAAGGTCAATGAATTCTATAGGACTAGTATGTAGCAGCCTTATTTCAACTGAAACTTTTAAATAGACATAAGATGCTGGCTTCTTAGTAAAATAGATATTAGTCAACAAAAAAAAAATTAGAAATTTGAATTTAGGCTTAATTTAGAAGATTCATAAGACTGAATATGACCTTCGAGGTATTTAAAGCATTAATTTGGAATGCAGTTCCGAGTTCTAAGCGGAATTTCAGAAGAGAATGATTCTTTTTAAACCAAATAGTCGGCATTATCTAAAGGCTTTATTAAGAAGAAAAAATAGTTAGACAAAGTATACTTAATAGTACAAAAAATGCCGACTGCCCCTTGCTACTGATAAAAATTTAATCTAAAAAGAATTATTTAAATTACTTAAGAATATTTTTCATGCATTTTTAGGTATTTAAAATTACTTTTATGGCATTATTTCTTTTCTCCTAGAGAAACTAATCTCATTTAATTTAAATCTAAATACACTCAATGAAAAATGGTATTATAATATTAAATAGTTTTTTTTTTCTGTAAAACTGTTTTTTTCAGGTTTTTAGTTGCGTTCAATTTCTTTCGTGTAGTTTTTCTGTATTAAAAATTTAAAGGAAACTTATTGAATTGAAAAAAGTATAAAATTAATTAAAGTTATATTCTTGAACAAAAGTATTATGATTTATGAATTTATACAGACATTTCTAACTTTTTTTTTTTAAAGCTACAGCTATTTTTGGCTTACACGTAATGTAAATGAAGAATTTTTGTATAAAATGGAATCTGTTTGTATATCTTTTTAAACGACATTTTCAGTAGTATATAATATATATATATATATATATATATATATATATATATATATATATATATATATATATATATATATATATATATATATATACAGTACCGTAAACATGCAGGGGCAACAGGGGCAATCGCCCAAGGCCCACTTGGAAGGGGGGGAGGCAAAAATGATGTATTTGTTTTATTGTTTTCCCAAACCTAATTAATTCAGGGGCTCAAATGCAAATTCCTGCCCTGGGCACAGGATTGGCTAGTGACGGCACTGTATATATATATATTATTTCAGTTTTGGTTATACAAAATTTAATATTAATCAGTTAAATTTCCATATTCTATTTGAATTTTGTTTTTATAATACATCGAAGCCTTCAAGTTACCTCGAAATCCTGAACTGTGCGAGTTTTGAAGGAAAGACATTCAATTAGGAATTAAAAAAACATACGGACTCTATACAATCAAGGCTCGGATTATCACGATTCTCCTCAATTGTATGTATTTAGCATACCAAATCGCCATATATATCATTTGGTAATATCTCATACCGAACTCAATACAATATTTTGTTGTGTTATATAACAAAGTACCATTCATTGTATTGGGTAATAAATTACCATATTGCTATTCAGTGATATAGTTGTTGTTGTTTGTAACGCCCCCTGGCCGAAATTTATTCCAGACCACGTCCAAATAAGCTAGAGGTCTGAGGTGTGCGGCTCCGGTTTCTAATGGCACCACAATGGTCGGAGTCCGATTTAGCCAGGTGCCACCGAAATTTTGACCGAGCACCTAAGCAATAAGAACAAAGATCTCCTAAGGACGATTTTCAAAGCTCTATGAAATGGTACCAGAAGTAAATTACACTGAGTCAAAAAGATTGCTTCATGGTCACATAATTTGCTGCTTTTTTAAGAAGCACCTTTATTTTGAAGTGCTCTCATTTCAATGTTTTTTTGGGGGGGAGGGGAAAACAACCACATATAGAAATGAGTCCAATCCAAAGGCGAAATCTGGGAGATGGTACACTCTCCCACCCTCTCAGACCTCATAGAGGGACTTTCCGGTCTATGGATTTAGGGTGTCCATATCCGACCTAGACACGGAGATATTTCATCGCGAGCGCCAGGATTCGATCCGAGCACCCTGAGATCCGCTACCACTAAGCTACATCGAGCCGTTACGAATATGCTATTCCAGACTACCGTACTATATGCTATGCACCATGTTAATTTTGAGGCTTCGATGCAAGTTTCTATCACCCGCCAAATTGTCAGTATGTTAACGTGGACTGACATTTCGTTCCAACTGAGTTTTGTTGCGGGAGTTTAGGTTTATGCGGTCTGACCAACCGCTGCCATATTGATTCCGTTTACCTAGATTTTATATTTTCGTAATCTAATATACATTAGTGTTCAGTACCTGGTTTACAAAATATTTGCATTACGTGCTGAGCACCCAATTCGAGGAACAAAATGTTCTGAGTGCGTGATGTAATTAAGACGACAAAAACGCAATCTGAAACCAAAAAAGGGCGACGACAGTATGTTGTCCTTCTGCCGATCGTAGGAATCGATTAAGCAGAATAGTGAAAGAAAGATGGGAAACTTTCTAGCAGTTTTTCTTGTACCAACCTAAAAGAACCAAGGAGCATTACATTTTTACAGAGAAGTGAGAAAAATGTGATAATTTCTATGTTATTGGACTCATTTCTATATGAGGTTGTCCCCCCCCCCCTAAAACAACATTGAAATGAGAGAACTTCAAAATAAAGATGCTTCTTAAAAAAGCAGCAGATTATGTGACCATGAAGCAAACTTTTTGTCTCGGTGTAATTTACTTCTGGTACCATTTCATAGAGCTTTGAAAATCGTCCCTAGGAGATCTTTGTTCTTATTTAACCAAAAATAAATAGCATCGTACTCGTGTATTTAAATTCTTCCTAAGCTTACAGTTATAAATTGAAATGTTCCCTGTTAGTCTAAAATTACATTTTTTTTCACGTTATTTTATATTTTTTATATTTTTTTTTTATTTTTAGGAAAGGGCATATGTAAGTGGGTTATAATAGAAAAATGCATTTAAATGACTGAAAAATTAAATAATTTATATAACGAAACATCATTTTCTCTCAAATTTGCATCCCAATGCAGTATTTAAATAGCAACATATCAGGAGACTTATGGAATATTAATTATTTTTGAAATTACTTGTGATCTATAGGCACCATTTTTTTCGGGTGGGGTGGGGACCAATTTACAATGGCATTGCAATCTGAAGCAATGTGATTATTTTAAAAAGTATACGAAGTACAGAAATTGAAGCTCTGTTAAGGCTACCGTGTACTAACCCCATTGGATTCGCTCAACTCAATGTTAACCTATGGAAAAAATTCGTCTACTATTTATAGCTACATAAATGCACCCAATCTTATAAAAAAGTTATTTTTGGATAGCCTGAACATATTTGCACCTTTCAACAGGATTCATTTTATAAACTACGTCTACTAAAGGAATTCCTATGCATTTAAAACACATTACAACAGATTTTCCCCCGAATAATTTAAATTTTTAAATATCATTTGCATTTTTTAAACAAAAAATGCCCCACGTGTAAAGTTTATTTCTCTTTACGGAGTACAATTTAAAAAAAAAAAACTTAAATCCAAGTCGGCAATCCTTGTATATATTTTCAAAACAGGCCTGTTTTGTATATATTTACAAAACAGGCATCTGTTGGAAGTTTCTGTAGGCTGTAGAATCTGGTACAAAATTCCGGTACAAGTCATAAAATTTACGGTGAGGAAAATAATGCATAACAACTCCCAAATGAGAGTTTCAGAAAAGTTCAGAAGTATAAATGTGTTTGATTTGAGGCTATTCGAGTTTTTTTAAAGTTTGGCATTCAAGCAAGTGCTTATTATCTGGATACATCTTTCGAGCTTCAATAACGAGATAATTTACGTGACTCTTTATCAAATAGAAAAAAAATCCTCAGGAACAAAATTAAAATAACTGAAATAAAAAAACTAGCCTAAAAATGCCTAAAAGAAGGGAATATTCTATAAATTCCGCGAATTTTTGGCTCTTAAGTGTGTTATGCTCTACTGCTTACATCAAACATAATTAGTCTTTAAAGTTTGTTAAATTTTATTAAATTTAGTGAACTTTGCCTGTATATTTTTTTCTGGGCTCGATGTTAGTCTAGTGGTCTATTAAATAAATAAATAAATAAATAAATATATATATATATATATATATATATATATATATATATATATATATATATATATATATATATATATATATATATATATATATATATATATATATATATACACTGCTCAAAAGAATTAGGGGAGCAATCAAAGAAGTTAAGAAAACCGTACGAGACAGCAACGTATTGGCATAAAATGGATAGTACGCGCGTATAAAGGCGCAATACTGAAGAGAAGACGTAAAAATATTTGTAATTAAGCTTTAATTCTTTAAAAATATGGAAAAAACATGAAAAGATGATTTAGGGCAACAATTTGGTTACATGTAAACGATAGAAAAAAGTATTGTTTAGAAATGATGCAAGATTTTTAATATGGCGTGTGGTCTCCTCGAACAGCTAAGACTGCTGCACACCTATTTTCCATGGATGCGATGATGTTATCGATAAGACTTTGGGGAATACTGTTCCACTCCTCAAGAAGTGCAATCTCCAAGTCTCGGAGAGTAAAAGGAGGCCGTGGTCTAGCAGCAGTGCGTCGTCCGAGCATGCCCCAAACATGATCGATAGGATTCAGGTCAGGAGAGCACGCTGGCCATTCCATACGGTGTATTGAATGCTGTATACGCTGTTGCAAGCATGTTCTCCACAAGACGAGCTGTATGCGGTCTGGCATTATCATGCTGGAAAACAAAGTAATCTCCAATGGCTGCAGCGTAAGGTATGACATGAGGTCTCAGTATCTCGACTGCATACCTTCTGGCCGTCAAAGGACTATTCCGAATGATATGCAGGTCTGTATGTCCACCTATGGTGATTCCAGCCCATACCATAAAACCAGCTCGTCTGTATTGTGACCTTTCACGAACGAATGTGGGGTTATTTCATGTGCCCCTTTCCCTCCATACCAAAACACGTCGGGTATCACACTCCAGACTTAATCGGGGCTCGTCTGTAAACAGCACTTGGCTCCAATCATGTTACTCCCAATCTCGATGTTCAGCAGCCCATCTTCTTCGGGCCGCATGGTGGCGTGAGGTGAACGGAATGCAGACCATTGGCCTACGTGCATAGAGACTGTAGTGATAACTTATTTCATTTAATTTATAAGTGCATTTCATTCATTTACTGTATAATAGATGGCACCACCATTCAGTGTCATTTTATGTTGCACGACACCGATAGGTGGCGTGGCAGTATTGTATCCCGAGAATTCTCTCGATGCTCGCACACTTCGCTTGCTACTGTATAAACGAGAGGTGATGTTCGGAGATTGAATAAATATTATTTGTTAAGTTTTAAAATCTGTTTCATCAATATTTGTCAAATTCAGGCAACAAACAGATAATAATGGTGACCCGGCAATACGCCCAAATAAAATAACTGAAGCCTGGATTTATTTTCGCCTATGTCGAAAGACAATATTTTCGCTGACCACGTGCTCACCAGTTTTCAACTATGATGCAAGAAGTCGGAGCAGTGAAAATACCGGTCTACAATTTCGCTGATCCGGCACTATGGTTCCTGATGTGCGAAGCCACATTCGAATTAGGCACTCCGAAAGCTATATCGGAAAGCAAGACAAAGTTCAATTACATAGCATCGAATTTACCACCGGAAGCAGCTACCGTGGTACGGGACGTTATCGTCAACCCCGACACGACCGACCCTTACGGTGTGTTGAAAAGGGAGCTGATAAGAAGAAGCGGTGAGTCATCCCATCAAGAAATCCGGAAACTTCTCGTCGGTGAACAGCTGGGAGATCGCAGACCTAGCGAACTGCTACGCGTCATGCGGCGGCGCGCCGAATCTTACAACGTGCCGGAGGAATTAATGATGGAACTTTTTCTACAACATTTGCCGACGCCCGTACAGTCAATCATCGCAGCAGTAACACCGTTAAGCCTAGAAAAGGCAGCGGACATCGCTGACAGAGTAATGGAAGTGACACCTATGCCGGTAAGTGCTTGTTCTGTTTCCTCAGTTCATTCCATTGAAGACCGATTGCTTGAGGAAATCAAAAAAATTAATACGCGGATAGATGAAATTTCGTTGCGTAGAGGTCGCAGTCCTCATCGCAACAGTGCGTCGCGTGCTCGTAGTAAATCACGATCCAAAACTTTCGCTAACTGTTGGTATCACCATAAGTTTGGCCATAATGCCAAGAAATGCGTTCCCCCGTGCAATTTTGAAAAAAACGACGACGGCCGGGTGTAGCGGCGACTACCACCTTGCCATTAAACTCTCGTCGCCTGTTCGTGCGCGATCGGCGTACCAATGTTAATTTTTTGATTGACACAGGAAGTGATGTTTCCATCATCCCTGCTTCAAGGTTACAAAAAAGAAACGCATTACAAATGACACTTTCGGCAGCTAACACCTCGCCAATTCAGGTCTATACAACTCAAACCCTTTCTTTAGATATTGGTCTTAGGAAAATTTTCAAATGGACATTTTTAGTTGGGAATGTATCCAACCCAATAATTGGTGCTGATTTTTTATATAATTTTAATCTAATGCCTAACTTAACCTCTAAAAATTTAATTGACTGCCAAACTAATATTACCTCGCCCTGCATACTAAAGAACAGTGCGATTCATTCAATTAAAACTGTATCAGGCGATAGTATTTATCATAAATTATTATTGGATTTCCCCGAAATCACTACCCCCCCTCGTCCAGACCAAGAAGTTAAACATTCGGTTGTGCATTATATACAAACAACTGGTCCTCCTGTAACAGCAAAAGCACGCCGTCTCGCACCTGACCGTCTGCGCATTGCTAAGGACGAAATTCAAACCATGATCGAACTAGGTCACATGCGTCCTTCTAAAAGCAATTTCGCATCACCCTTGCACATGGTGCCAAAGAAAGACAGCGCTGAATGGAGACCAGTTGGAGATTACCGAGCACTTAATGCTCAAACAATTAAAGACAACTATTCAGTTCCAAACATTTTGGACTTTACGTCTAACTTACATGGTACAAAAATATTTTCGCACATAGATCTGATTAAGGCTTATCACCAAATTCCAATCAACCCAGCAGATATCCATAAGAGTGCCATAATAACACCTTTTGGATTATTTGAGAGTACTCGAATGCAATTTGGCCTCTGCAATGCTGCAGCAACGTTTCAAAGGTTCATTGATGAGGTAACTCGTGGACTTCATTTTGTTTATGCCTTTGTTGATGACATTTTAGTCGCTTCAAAATCTCCAGAGGAGCATATCGAGCATCTCCGCATTGTATTTGAGCGTTTACAAAAATATGGACTCAGTTTAAAACCCTCTAAATGTATTTTTGGCGTGTCATCAATTCAATTCTTAGGCTATAAAGTTTCTGAATTTGGAATTGAACCCTTAACAGATAGAGTGGACTGCATATTAAAATTTCCAAAACCAAATACAATAACACAATTGAGACGATTCTTAGGGCTTCTAAATTTCTATCGGCGGTTTATACAAAAAGCAGCACACATTTTAGCACCTTTAAATAAACTGTTAGAGGGAATTAAAAATAAAAAGAAATCTAAAAGACCCACTCGCAATAATCCCCAGGATACACTTCAATGGAATGAGGAGGCTGAACAAGCATTTAATGATGCAAAAAGTGCTTTAGCAGAAGCAACTCTACTTCACCATCCTATTCCAGGTGCAAAATTAAGTGTATGGGTTGATGCCAGCGATTTTGCTGTTGGCGGTTCTCTTATGCAAGTGCATGAAAACAGATGGGAGCCAATTGCATTTATGTCTGTGAAGCTTTCAAAAAGTCAGCAGAAATTCTCTACTTATGACCGAGAACTGTTGGCAATATACACAGCTGTAAAGCGATTTCAACATATGCTAGAAGGTCGCAGCTTCACAATATACACGGACCAAAAGCCTCTCATCTATGCTTTTAAACAGAAACCTGAGAAATGCAGCCCTCGTCAGTGGCGGCATCTTGACTACATATCACAATTCAGCACTGACATTCGCCATACTAGTGGAATCAACAATACAGTAGCTGATGCTCTATCTAGAGTAGAAATCAGCCCTATCTCCAATTCATTTTTTCTAGATTTCAATGCTTTCGCAGATGCCCAAAGAATTGATCCTGAATTAAAAAAATTGCAGACTGAAAATTGTACTTCTTTACAATTTAAATACATCCCCAGTCCAGTGACAAATACCAAACTTTTATGTGATGTCTCTACAGATGTACCTCGACCATTTGTACCAGAAAATTTTCGCAGAACTCTTTTTGAACACTTTCATAACCTTGCACATCCAGGTGTAGCAGCAACTACACAACTAATTTCATCCAGGTATGTTTGGCCTCAGATGAAGAAACATCTTAAGGAATGGGTGAAAAGCTGCATTGCATGCCAGCGATCAAAAGTGATCAGGCACACCAAGACACCTTTAGGCACTTTTGCATCACCTGATGCAAGATTTTCTCACATCCACATCGATTTGATAGGTCCCTTACCTCCATCAGAAGGGCAGACCTACTGTCTGACAATCATCGATAGATTTACAAGATGGCCTGAGGTAGTGCCTATAGCTGATATTACTGCAGAAACTGTATGTCGTGCTCTGTTCAGTGGTTGGATCTGTCGTTTTGGATGTCCTTCCACCATAACAACAGACCAAGGTCGACAATTTGAGTCCCATCTCTTTCGAGAGTTGACAAATATGCTTGGCACGACCAGAATTAGAACAACTGCCTTCCACCCTCAGTCGAATGGTTTAGTGGAACGTTTCCACCGTGTCCTAAAGAGTGCTATAAAGGCTCATGAAAATCCTAGATGGACTGAATGCTTACCTGCCATTTTACTTGGACTGAGAGCTGCTGTGAAAACAGATATAAATGCATCCAGCGCTGACTTAGTGTATGGTGTTTCACTCAAACTTCCAGCAGATTTGTGTACAGAATCTTCACCGAATAAAATTTCACAAAACAATTTCATCCAACAATTGCGGGAAAGGATGAATCACATCAAACCCATCCCTACATCCCATCATGTGAAATCCAAGGTTTTTGTGCACCCAGAATTAAACACTTGCTCTCATGTATTTCTAAGAGTGGATAAAGTCAGTCCACCCTTGTCACAACCCTACACTGGTCCTCATGCAGTACTTTCACGAGAGACCAAAAACATCACCATAGACTTAAATGGGAAGAAAAGTTGTGTCTCACTTGATAGAGTCAAGCCAGCTTTTCTATTTAATGACTTACCTGAGACTGATTACCCTGAAACCCAACCAAACGAAAAGAAATCACCAGAAAATCCTGAGACTGTAAAAACTCAAGTAACTAAATCTGGTAGACGTGTAAAATTTAATAAGAGGTTAATAACAGAAATTGGTTAAAACATTTTGTATATATTCATTTTGTGAAACATTTGAAAATTGCATCACATATATTTCATTTTTGTAAACATTTTGAAAATTGCATCATATATATTACTTTCAAATTTTGACAGGTATATACATATTCATATTTTGTAAAGTAAATTATTTCTCTTTAACCTTTGCAGCATTTTGTATTCAGGGACATATATTAATTATGGTATATACAAGTGAAATGTTTATTACATTCAGATATTACCCAGACTGTTTTCTTTACATATTAATATGTCGAATTTATATGCCATATATATATTATTTTTTTTTCATTTTATTTGTCTAGTAAGTTTGCATCAGGTATCTCACAAAGAACAATGTATGTGAAAGATATTTTTTTTTAATCATTGTATATTTAATACTTATTTTTAACATTTTGTCGTTCCTTCACAAGTTCATCACTGGAGGGATACTATTGTAGTGATAACTTATTTCATTTAATTTATAAGTGCATTTCATTCATTTACTGTATAATAGATGGCACCACCATTCAGTGTCATTTTATGTTGCACGACACCGATAGGTGGCGTGGCAGTATTGTATCCCGAGAATTCTCTCGATGCTCGCACACTTCGCTTGCTACTGTATAAACGAGAGGTGATGTTCGGAGATTGAATAAATATTATTTGTTAAGTTTTAAAATCTGTTTCATCAATATTTGTCAAATTCAGGCAACAAACAGATAATAAGACCTCCCTGGTGAAGCCTATTACGTACTGTTTGGCTGGACACCCTTCGTCCTATTGCCAAGATCAACTGTCTTTGCAGCTGAGTAGCATTGTCTGTTCTATTTCGACGAGCTGTTAACAGTATATACCGGTCATAAGTTGCTGTTGTGGAGCGTGGCCGACCTTGCCCTGGTCGACGTCTAACATTCCCTGTTTCTTGGAATGATACCTTGCAAGCCTTGCAAGCCATCATTCCAAGAAACAGGGAATGATGGCTTGCAAGCCAGAAGTATTCTTGCAGCCTTGCAACGATACTTCTGGCTACTCCAACAGTGTCCGCGACACTACGTTGTGTTTGCCCAGATTCAACTCTGCCTATAATACGCCATGCCATGGATTCCGGTAAAGCACGTTGTTGAGACATTTTCAAGTCACCTTTTCTCAAAAAGAATAACTGAGCAATCGAATTTCACAATTAAGGCAGTGAAACAGACGTTTCTGCAACATCCCGATTTCCGCTATTATGTTCTTTTTCTGGTTTTTGACGTCATGAACTTTGATTTGCATATGAAGTATTCTTCTTTTGTTTCCTGCTAGGGTTTAAATTATGGATGATTTATTTTATGTTACTTATTGGTGCAAATATTTTCGTAATTTCGTTAAAACCATGTGCCCCCTAATTGTTTTGAGCAGTGTATATATATATATATATATATATATATATATATATATATATATGTGTGTGTGTGTGTGTGTGTGTGTGTGTGATGCTAGAAGCATAAACTATATTTAATTATAGTAATGAGCGTTAAAGGGTAAATTTCTATTAAAGTTGTAAGGTATACACAAGATTCGATTCACAAGAATCGAACTTTTGAGTGAATGAATTAAAGAAGCTGCTTGGGGTATGCTAATTTCGGCATACGCGCTTAGTATAAATACCATGCAGCGTCATTAATAAAAAAAGGTGGTTAAGATTGAAAAGGTGTTATCCTGCGCTAGTGTTTAGCAGGCGCAAAGTTTACGTGGCAGTACTGCTGGTTTGACTCTCTGCTGGGTTGTGAGTATTCGAAATGTGTATTTCTATTGAATGATAATATATATATTCCGTACAAGTAGTACGTATGCTTATTGCTGTAAAAGCCAATTATATATGTGCAACGAATTCAATAAACATTGTTTCATATATAAACTGTGTTTGTTTCAAATTCAAATAGAGTTCCACTTCAAATTATATACACCCAAGTCTGGGTAGAAGTGAGCTTTAGAAACTCTATAAAGTCCTAGTGTGTTTTCCAATTCAGGAAGTAGATTGTTTTTCACAGCGAAGAGTATAGGGTCACCAAATTGCTCGCACGCGCTGTTTGACGCAATCCCCGAATGTTCGAGCAGAAGGGGCTCTAGATGATAACCCACGCTGTGGTATAACGTGAGAAAAAGAAATTACGCAGTTTTGGGGATATTTTTATAGAAATAGGACTTTCGTCTGTCGGGAGCTGGGAGATGATTGAAATTGGCGATTTATCTGAGTTATTTGGGTAATTAATTAATGTTAATTAATAAAGAAGTCTTTAAATGTTATTTAAGCATTAGTTATTTCACCGGCCTATTGTTTTATGACTTCATTTAGAGTAATTTCAGTAGTTTGTTTTAAAGGGTACGCGGAGAAGGGCCGTGACATATATATATTTATATATACAGTTGGCTCTCTGTTTAACGACTTTCAAGGGACCGTGAAAAATCGTCCTTAAGTAGAGATCGTCCTTAAACAGAATTTTTGAAAAGGTGACATTTCCCATAACATCGGAGGGGCCGGGACTGGGAAATATCGTCTTTAAACTGAGATCGTCGTTAAGTAGAGCGTCGTTAAACAGAGAGCCAACTGTATATATATATATATATATATATATATATATATATATATATATATATATATAACCCCTTTAATGGCCGTTCTTGCAAAGGGGGTATGAAATTTCTCGTTCTAAAGAGGGAATCGGAAAAAGGGCCCCGTAAGCTAAAGGTTAAATCCGTCGACCGGAAAGTCCCTCTATGAGGTTAGAGAGGTTGGGAGAGAGTACGATACCCCAGATACCGCCACTGAGAGTGCTTCTTCAAAATTGCGTGGCATCTCGCTAAATCGGACTATGACCCTTGGGGTGCCATTATAAACCGGAGCCACACCCCATCGGCCCGCTAACCAATATTAACCTGGTCTGGAATAAATTCCGGCGAGATGGCATTAGAAACAACAACAACAATATTGTTTTCTAGATCACACTTTGAAAAAATTTTGGCCGTATGGGTACTTTCTAAATTTTGCTATTTTATTTGAAAAATAAAATATCAAATGATTTTGCATACGCATATATATGCATGTTTATAATTCAAACAATTTCGGGCGAAAATCCCACACTTCCTATATTTAAATTTTTATCCCCCAGTTTGACTTATCCATTCTTAAACTTCTATTTAACACGTCCACTGTTAAATAAACCTGTATTAAATCGCTGGTGATGGAGAAAAATCTGAGTAATTTTCACGAACTAAATCCTTTTTAAATGAAGCCTTGCGGTACAAAGCTGAAATTTCTTTTTTTCCTTTTTTTTAAAGTCAGAACATAAAATTTCATTCTACCGTTCGGAGGTAATGCCACGTCGGATAGATCCGGAGAGAACTGCTGATAATTACTATCGGAAGCGGAAGTTTTAATACCGGAAACTGTGCAATGAGGAGCGATAAAGATTCTTGTTCGTCGAAAATGGCCAGTTCCTTCCCATTTAAGATCGTGCCGACTTTAAAAATGGCAACGGCTTAAAAATATCTAATATTCCTTTTTAATTTAGTTTCGTTAACAGCGTGGTTTTGGAAGCAAAAAGAGATTGAAGCAGTTTATTTAGAGTAAGGAATTTAACTAGGTAAGTGGTGAAATTTTTGTTGTTTTTAGATGTTACGGGGTTTTGGGATAAATTATTTCTTTTTACAGTCTTATATTTTTCGTACTTATGATTTTCTTTTATAGCAATTGACGAATTTCAACCCCTATAAATTTACTTATTTTAACCTTTTACATGCCGTACTATGATCCAGGAATGAAAGACACAAGTAATTCATAAAATTCACATTAGAATACACCCATAAAGACTTTAAAACAAAAAAATTGCCGTAAAAAAATTTCTTTCTATGATATTCCGGATGTTCCATTTTTTGAACATTGGCATGTACCGCTATCTTTTCTCTTTTTTTTTGCTTAATGAAAAAAGCCTTGTATGATAAATCTTTTAAAATTGTATGCTGTAATAATGGTTTACTGAACAATTTGATGTGAAATTTCTAAAATTTAAGTAAAACTCATTAAAATAATTTGCATAATTTTTAATTAGCGTAATATTTTATAAGAAATTCAATGCAAAAAGTATAAAGAAACAATAAAAACAATTTTACACTTACACAAATTTGACTAATAATATACATAATATGAATAAATGCGATTTTAAAAATGTAAAATACCTTACGAATAAAATTAAAATATTTTATCCTTTTGAAGGCGCGTGGGATTTTCACTAGTAGCACAAAAAATATAAAACATTCTAAAAAAACTAATTTTTTGTAAACCTTTTTAGTAGTTTCTCAGTGTCCATGATATTGTCGGAAGCAGTGTACATGGAGCCTTTTCTTGCATTCAAAACACATGTTTGTAGTGTTTTTTGGCAAACTACACAACGCCCTTGTGATGATGTAACTATATAATATGAATCTGATTTTCTTGCAGACGTCGACTGATGGGCACGGGGTCCAGGTATAACGGGAATTTTAGGTTTCGCTCGAAGCAAATTCAAAGTAATTTCTCTTCTAAAATTCAGATGAGCCATTTCTAATGTGGTGTTTTTGTGTAAATCAGTGTGTAAGATCCATCCAACATCGACAACCATATTCAGTGCGTTGATAAATAAGTTACAGTACCATATTTTGCTGCGTAAATTTGGTCGATAACTTCCAACATGTCGGTTCAACAGGTGTACTCCACCCATTCCTTCATTATATAATTTTATAATGTAAGGTTGGGGAACATGAACTTTATTTTTTTGAGCTCGGACATATCTTTTTGCTCTTCCTAATGGTTCGTGAGTTATAAAATTTGTTGCAAAAGTTATAATAGAACTATCGTTCCAACGCACATATAAACTTCTCCATCGCTTCGGTAATCAAATTCTCCACGTTGAAATTTCGACATTTCTTTCGCAGTTTTAAGATTACATTGTCCCGTTCTGGAATCTCGTGCTGTGCCGATTGCCTTAAAGCCTTTAAATCTGTCAGCAGACTGTGCAATGTAAAAAAGTCATCGAAAAATATTTTGTGTTTCTCTGGACTGTCAATAAAATCCAAGCGGAAAATTTTCCTTTTTCGAACTTTTTCCACCGTAGATAGACATAGCATAAGGATAACCATTTGCTGAGCAGAGCATCCAAACTTTTGAACCAAAGAGAATTGATTTTCCACGTATGAACACCTTAGCCGAATGATGTCCATAATACGGAACCATAGATTCATCGATACTCATATTTTCATAAAACAACCAAAATTGACGAAATTTTTTTCCATTCTCTTCATAAAAGGGAGAGATTTTTCCTAATTTATCACCTGGTTCCAATTTAATATTATCAACAACATAGAAATACTTTTTTAACATCCGAAATTTATTTCTGGCAATTGTATTGCTAACAATTGGAATATGCAAATCTTCATGAGAGCTCCAATATGAATTTTCATCGGGTACTGAGAGGTAGCCACTAAATAACAGCAATCCGAGAAACTGTTGAATGTCATTTGCGTCGACGTACAAAGAGTCTCCTTTTTGTAGGGCATACAGCTTTCTAAGTTCTGCTGAATTTTCTAAGTAATCAGACGGCAGAATCAGATGTGTGATATCACTGATTTTGTATATCGTTACATGCCAATGTTCCTTATTTGGAACATTGCATTTTTACGCAATCGTGAGGAACAATTTCTTGTTATTATTTCAATTTCATTTATTAAGTCATTAAACTTGTCCTTTGCAAGTACGATGGGGAAATTTTTGGGTGAATTTGAATTTTTAGGAATTTTATAGAATTTGTTTTTTACGCACTGTAAAAATTGTAAAAAAAGCCAATTTTTAGAAATTTTCCTAAGCTGAAATATTCATATTTCAAAAATAAATTTTATGTCAAAAATCAGTCATACCTTCTATAATAAATGGTAATTTTTTCAAACTGACAGATATCACAGTTTATTTTTTTAAAATATTAAATATGATGTTCTAAAAAAGGAACATTGGCATGTAAAAGGTTAATACATTTTCATTAATAATTTTTGTTCCCAAATGAAAATAATAAATAATTTATTAATAATATATATATTATATATGTATATATATATATATATATATATATATATATATATATATATATATATATATATATATATATTATATATATATATATATATATATATATATATATATATATATATATATATATATATATATATAAAATATATATTATATATATATATATATTAGCAAAAATGTTCCCGTATATGAAGTTTATTTAAAGTATAAAAAATATTTGAACTAATAAAAATTTTGTTAATAAAATGAACCATTATCTAACCATTGGAAAATAATTTCGTGGAAAAGGCCACAACTCCAAAATCAAAGTTCTCCGGATTACCGGGTTTAATGGAGAGGAGGAGTAGCACGAATAATCAAAAAACATTATTAATGATATTTTTATTAAATTTTATGTTATTTTCAAAATCTAATACTACACTTGCTTTTCTATTTCATTAATTTAATTTATGCAGGTAATCCGAAATATTTTTGTTTCTGTTTTACTGAATCTTTTATATTTTTTTTATCAGTATGAATTTTTCTCACAGGTATTACATCACTGTAATCATGATATCTCTGTATTCGTAATTTCATTGACACATATAATCTAGCAAAGTGTTGACATACAGTAGCGCTGTGCTGTGTTTGATCAGATCACCTGGTCCTTCTTCATTCTCCTCATCTTCAATTTCTTCCTGAGTTTGAATCGTAAAATTTCGTATGTTCAGACTCCGGTTACATAAAGTTTCTTTTCCGGATTAGCGAGATCATTTTAAGGTGTTTTAGAATTCCAGGGAAAGGCTTCTTATTCCGGGAAATCCGGTGAAATTCAATATGTGTTATTTAAGTACATTATCGCATCCTTTAGAAAAAAAAAATTTTCTCAATAAATAAATATCTGTTCTTGTAAAAATCTTGAATACAGTTTTTAAAAGAATATGCAGGTATTATTTTAAATAGAGTATTCAGATTTTTTCTGCTCGGATAATCTGCAAACTGAATAATCCGCTCACAGATAATCGAAAGTACACTATATACACTTCCAACATTCCCAGCAGCCTTGGATTTAAGTTCCGCCCGTTTCATGGGCTGCTCGGTATGTCATAACTTATCAGTATTTTTACTTCTGACTCACAAAGTGCAGTCAATTGGCCCACAAAGAAAAGAATCATCATCAATCCTGAATTGGACCACAAAATTAAGCGTGCTTGAACATGATAAAATACTTGGATTACCGCAAGGATAATCTTTGGTTAGTCTATTATTTTTTTGCTGCGATGTGGATATTCACTTCTATATCATTTTAAAATAACGAGAAATAATATGAGCTTAAATATGAGCTTATTCTAAAATAGAATTACAAATGCCTTAAGGGGACTCACTACCCTAAAATCTTTAAAACATTCGATTTTTTGAAAAAAAATGTATGTTAAAGCCTGATCATTTCTGAACAAAATAAAGCAAACCACATGAAAATATTCCGTTTAGTTCCGGAGATAATGATATTCTAAATATTTAATTACTGATCAAGCTTATGGTAAGAAAAATTTTAAATTCATTTTTCTCAAAATGTAATTTTGCATCATTCCGCAACTGATATCTTAAAAACTATGAAACATAATTCCATGAAATTTTTATCACTGCGTAATCATGTTATTTTATTGCGTCTGAACTAGAATTATTGTAATCACTGCACATTTTGTTATTTTTTTCAGGGGTAAATTAATACAAAAATTTAAGGAAATTTTAAGTATATTTTGAACAGTTTTAAAAAATTGAAAAAATATTTTAATGTTGAATGTTTTATGTTCA
Organism: Dolomedes plantarius; assembly: GCA_907164885.2. Lineage (NCBI taxonomy): Eukaryota > Metazoa > Arthropoda > Arachnida > Araneae > Dolomedidae > Dolomedes > Dolomedes plantarius. Next base: position 144,166,724 of record OU015496.1, read on the forward strand.
ATTGTAGTTTGAATTATTTGTTTCAAATATAAAACAGGAATTATAAATTTAAGTGTAAAATTAATTTCATAGTTCTACGCGCAAGCCAGTATACAATAAAAATACTTAAAAAACAAGGTATATCTAAAGCATATAAAAAAAATTATTTAAAATTATTTTGAGAGTTGAAAATTTGTTTATTAAAATAAATATATCAATTTATCATATACATAAAATTTGGAAAAATTTGGAGTAAATTGAAATAGTTACAAAGAGTCAAAAAGTAGGAAAATATGCCTTATTTCCTCGACTTAAGGGTCGTGAGTCCCCTTAACATAATATTTTATTTGTATACAATTACATATATGTTTTACGGAAAAACCTGTACTTTTGTTCTTCCCCACATAAGATATAAAAATTAATCAGTTCTTCACAACAGTATTTTATACGGTGTAATTGTTTTGTTTCATTGCCTGAATATTGATGTGAGAAAATAAATATTGTTTCATGTATGCAACAGGATGTTTTGAATTTTTTCTCACGTCAGGCCATTCTATCTTCATTAAGATATACTTATGTGAAACGATAAACCAAAATACTACCATGGGAGGGCGATCATTAAATTGCAATATATCCTTCTCATTTGGGCAGAAAGAAGTCACTGAAACTTCATTATAATATTTTAAGAAATTAATGCCCTTAATTGAAGTCAGTGAGTGATTTAGAAAACTCAGACAAAAAAAAAAATAAAGCTGGAGTTTTATTTCTTATTTTTGCTGTATAATGACATTATATATATTTTATTTTTTAATATAGTAAAAAGCTTTTGATACTTATCGTTTCCGTAAGACTGATTTCATCTATGAAGTTTAACCCAAATATAGACTAGACTATTATTACGTGATAGTCATGCATTATGATGGATATGCGGTTCAGAAACGTTGCTGAAAAATGGGCCGAATTCATTCCAATCTCATCATTATATTCATAACTAGTTATAGCGTGATTTATCAAATCATAGTTCTGGCCTTCGATGAAAATATATGGATGGCCAATCCCACACCTGTTCCTGATAAATGTAAAACTTATTCTGTAAAGGTGTTAAGTAAATTTATGCCAGATAGATTGATGATATTTCAATATGTAGATTAAATTTATATATTTGTTTCAATATTTTTAAAGCATAAGATTTTAATTATTTCTATTTGTACTTAAAATGTGTTAAGAATAAGTTAAAATGGACATAAATTCTTTTCAGTGTAGCAAAAATAAAACATTAGAAATATCCTTTATTCTAACTGGGCCAAAAACGCATCTCAAAGTTCCATAAAGGCTGAAAAACATGATTAGAAATATTTATTCTCAAATTTCTTTAATCGTAACCAGCCGAGTTAATTACTCCACAACTCAAATGGTAATTGTCAAACAAAAACTGCTATGAGCAATTTATTGAAGCTCACCATCAATTTCCCTATTCTATGATAAGCACAATGTATGTTTGTTCGTATGTTCCCCAAATATTCCTAAACATTTTGATAGGTTTGAACTAAATACACTAGCCAACAAAATTTAACTTTTTTTCTGTAACATTGATGAAAACAGTTTATCTTTATGTTTTCAAGGGTGCTGAACACGGAAATGATAATGAAAATGCAAGTTTAGCTCTCGTTTTTTAGTTATTGAAGCTTTTCAGAATTGCCCTTAAAAGCTTATGCATGTATTTACCTTGTAGTTCTCCCTCGGAGGAAGGTCACTGATGGCGCAATCGCTTTGCCTGCCTTTTGTATTCTGTTGCTGGTGATTTCCTGATGAGCGTCCAGCAGTAATCCGCTAACATTGATTCACTCTACTTTCCCTGGTATCTTTCTTTTATGTCCGAATTTTCTTCGTGGAAGCGTTCGCCATGTTCGTCGCTAATAGCACCACAGTTTTCGGGGAAGATGTCCAAGTGTGAATGCAAGAAGTGTAACTTTAAGGACATGTTACACCCCAGTCTATCGTAGCATTGCAGAAGATTTTCCACAATATCCTTATAGTTTTCTGACTTATGATCTCCAAGGAAGTTTTTGGACACTTGAACAAAGGAATCCCAGGCTAACTTCTCATCACCTTTGAGAATATTATTGAAATGTTCATCCTTAAACAGTTTGTGTATCTGTGGACCAACGAAAAACCCCTCTTTTATTTTGGCTTCACTGACACGTGGAAATGTCGTACACAAGTTCAAAAATGCTTACCCATTCTTATCCATCGCTTTTACGAAGTTTATCATAAGGCCCAGTTTTACATGAAGAGCAGGGAGTATAATTTTTCTTGATTCGACGAGTGGTACATATAAAACATCATGTGTTCCATGTTTAACTGATTGACGCACAGGCCAATCCTCCTGTCTGTAGTGACGTGCCATTGCACGGCTGTCCCATAAACACAAAAAGCAACAAAAGTAGGTATAATCTTGTTGGAGGCCAAGTAATATGGCAATGACTTTCAGATCACCAGAAATTTGCCACTTGTCATAGTTTACTGTGCATAACAGTTGCTTCATGTTCTCATACGTTTCTTTCATGTAAGCTGAGTAACCAATCGGAACAGATGGAAACACATTTCCATTATGCAGGACAGCTTTTAGACTTAACTTTGATAAATCGATGAACAGTCTCCATTCATCAATTTTGTAGTCAATTTTCATACCTGTCATGAGACCGTCTATGTTACTACAAAATATCAAATTATTTTCACTGTTAAAACGCTGAAGGAAGGGAGTATGGCGGTCACGGAACGCAGTCACATTTACCGTCTGGAAAAGACAATTCCATTGCTGCAGTTTAGACGCCAACATTTCGGCTTTACATTTAGGTAATTGTAGATCTCTAAGGGCCTGTTCACATAGGAGTCCGTTGCGTTGCGTTAAGGAAAAGATGACGTTGAGACGAAAATAAACCAATCATATGCCTCCAAGCGATTAGCAATGAAATTTTTAACGCCTATGATTGGTTTATTTTCGTCTCAACGTCATCTTTTCCTTAACGCAACGCAACGGACTCCTATGTGAACAGGCCCTTACCAGATCATTCAACTCATATTGTATGATTTTATGTTGCTGTGTGTTTTCGTAAGGGGATAACGTCACGTTTTTTACCATCCACGGAATTTCGAAAGCAATATCGAGAAAGCTCAAAGGAAATGCCTATCATTAACTGATATGACCCGCCCCCTCATATATCGAAAACTAGAGCTAATCGGGGATTTTCATGGTCGTTTTCGTGATCAGCGTGGTTGATTTAGTACAGGATAACTCCTTTTGATCTTGTTACATTTTCACTGTTGGCTAGTGATATTGGAGAATTTTTCTTAGGTATCATTTGGGAGATACAGTGGCGCACCCAGGGGAGTGGGCAAGGGACCCTGGCCCCCCCAAAGAAATAGAAATTGCATTATGAATATTGATTTTGCATTATAAATATTTTTATCCGTTCATCTCGCTCCCCCTCCCAAGAAAAAATCCTGGGTGCGCCACCGGGGAGATATAAGCTACTGTAAAAGGCGAATATCCCATCATTTGACAAATTGTAATCACAACATTAAATTATCATATCATAAATTCTTTTCTAATTAAGTTCTTTTTCCACGCATTATTTTCAGCCAGTGACCACTAGATGGCAAGATTTCTGAACCTTCTTCTATTCTGTAATCTGAAAGTTACAACAGGAGGTCGGTGTCTAACCGGTGCCTGGGTCGGGCCCTGTAACTCAGTTTTACATATCTGGGCAAGCATGCAACTAACTGTCGCACGGGTAAAACCTGATTGGCTAGTAGAAAGTCGGCAGAAATAGGGTTCAGGATCGGTGAGTTCTATGACTAAAGCTTGGAGTTTTTACATGATAGGATCGACTCCGCATTTTAGAGGTCATTATAGAGAAAAAATAGTTGAAAATAATTGAGAGGGAATTGAAGGAACAGGAAGTACATCTTTTTTTTTTCTAATGCAAAGACACTTTGCCATGAAAAATTCGCCTTTTGTTATTTGCCACGATTTACTGGCTACTTTATTATGGGAGCACCATACAGGTGAGCCAGCATTGCTCCCTATGAGGGGAACGACACGAAAACGGCAAAGCCTTATTCGGGATTTAAACCCAAGCCCTCAGCGAGGCAGCTCAGAACGCCAACCACTACACCATGTGGGCGGCACATCTGTTTTTATAGTTTTCAATATTTAATTAATTTTTTTTGCCTCGGGAAGCATTAATTTTTATTTTCTCATTTTTTATTTAATATTTTTTCAGGGTCAGCAGAGTCTTAATCAGCTAAATTTAAAGATACTAAAATACCTTCAAATTTCTGAATTTTTAAAATTTGGTATAGTAGAATAGAATATATTTTTCTCAATAGATTCATGTAAATTTTATGCAATTCCGCCTGTTACAAGTAAAGATATAGCAATTTTAGTAATGTATACATACCTGCCACTGTCGCTTTAATGAATATGTTTCTTTACAGCTATCAGTGCACCTCTTTCAACGCTGTTTCAGTGCTCTGTGGTATATTTTCATGATCAATGATTCATTTTTCTTGCTCCAAGGTTCAGATATTTATTTGTAACCATGTTTCAAACTGTAAATAGAATTGTTATGATGTAATTTGTTTTCAAACTACTCACGTGCTTGACATTGCAAAAAATTGACATTGCAATAGAAGGTGCAATATTTATATTTAGTAATTACTTGGAGTTTGCGTCAGGCATTTTTTATTATGTTGTCCTGGATTTTTCGTTGACTGCGACATGTTACTTTTTGGTAACACATTCAAATTGTTTATTGGGGGGGTTATTTCTTCTCCTACAATCAATCTTTTTTGCACTGTCAGTCATACCCGAGTCAAAACATGGGGGAAGAAAACACATTGGTAGGAATTTTGATTTTAATATCTGCAATATCTATGATCGGGTACCAGTAATTCCCTTTTTATAAAAACGTAAAACATCTCCTGCCCCCCACTCCATGAGGAGTATCAGCCATTACATTACTAAAGACCGGCCTCACGATCGCAATCCCGCCGTTAGGTGAGGAACCGCAGGAAAGAGGGTCGTGAATAGAATTACCACCTCCAAATCAGACTCCCGCCCAATTCAGTCAACAAAAACCGCCCAGAAGAAAAAGCAACAGCAGTTAAAAAAAAAAAAATTTCCCTTCCTTTTTTGATTCTGCTAAGCACCATAATGTGCAATCACCATAATGTTCCCTATTCAAGTTATCCTGTGCTCCGTCTCAAACCATCCTTTTTTTTTTTTTTCAAATTATAAAGTCAATACATAGACATTTACAATAAACTTCAACACAAGTCATTACATAGATATTTACATACATAATTATAAATAATTGCGCTATATAAATGTATATTCTCACAATTTAACATATGGGGACAATTACATACCCATAACATGGGCACATAGCATGAACAATTTCACCCATATAAATCATTTGGGGTAGTTGAGCTTCGCAATTTCTAAAGAGTAAAATACCGCCCCGTGGTCAACCGTAAATATCTAGCTCACTTTGGTTACGGCTGGCAATATTATCGCTAAAAGCGCATCCAAGCAACATTTTTGCGTAATTAAACCTGAAGAATGCCACGCGGCGACAATTTACCCAAAACTGAAATTTCCCATAGGCAGGGGCAAGAATAGAAATAGTCCCAAGCCCTTAATCGAGCACCTAACAAAGATTAAATACCACTCCAGGAGGTAAGTAGTGATTATTTTATGTTAATAAGCTTTACTCCGTTTAGCGTTGAAAGTAAGTATAAGCTAGTAGAGCCCCAAGTTATTTTAAAGACCCTGAATCAACCACAGCAAGGAATTAATTTTAAAATAGTGTAAAGTATTTGTATACGAAATAATTTGTTTGTATTATACTTAAGTAAATGTTATAAGTATGTTTACCAAAAATATGTTAAGACAATAGTTTAATTGTAAAATAAGTATCATATGTTGTTTGTTTACCAAATGTTAGTTTAGTCCATGCAATAAATATCTATAAGTACTGCATAAATTAATCAATAACATGATTAAAATGAAATTGATTAGGACATAATATAGAATGCACTATAAATTAATCTACTTTAAGTCCGTGTAGTTTGAATTACCGGTCCTAAATAAAGTTGCACGCTAGTGATATTTACATCAGTAAAAGTACAGCAGTATAAAATCATAAAAACATGAACAACCAAATAATTGATAGTACGCGACAATAGTTGTTTGATAAGAGTTTGTATACTTATAAAGTGATAAGACCTTATTTTTACCACTTAGAAAGGAAAAAAAAAAAAAAAAAAAAAAAAAAAAAAAAAAAAGAGAGAGAACTTTAACCCGATTTAAACAAGTAGCTATTAAACACCATATTTAACTGTCAATTTAAAGGCCATAAATCGACAATAAAATTATAAAAGGAATTCTACTAAAGTGGATTGTTAATCCAATTGGACAAGTAAGCTAAATTAATTACTATTGTTAACCATATGTTGTCGCGACAATAGTTGTTTGATAAGAGTTTGTATACTTATAAAGTGATAAGACCTTATTTTTACCACTTAGAAAGGAAAAAAAAAAAAGAGAGAGAACTTTAACCCGATTTAAACAAGTAGCTATTAAACACTATATTTAACAGTCAATTTAAAGGCCATAAATCGACAATAAAATTATAAAAGGAATTCTACTAAAGTGGATTGTTAATCCAATTGGACATGTAAGCTAAATTAATTACTATTGTTAACCATATGTTGTAACGACATTACACAGTCTGAATTAGCTTTACCTACACGATTGCACATACCATCAAACAATTCCCGTAATTACACAGTACATGCAAGATAAATATCGTTACTGGTTGACAAATACCACAAGTACTAAAAATATCTAATTGTTACAATACATCAAATTAGTGTAATTTGACTTTTACATAGTTTATATTTGATATACATAATGTTACTACACGATTGCACATACCATCAAACAATTCCCGCAATTACACAGTACATGCAAGATAATATCATTACTGGTTGACAAGTACCACAAGTACTAAATATATCTAATTGTTACAATACATCAATTTAGAGTAATTTGACTTTTACATAGTTTATATTTGATATACATAATGTTACACATTTTTTTTGTTTACATATAATAGCATTTTTTGTTTACAAAATAATAGCAATGAGTAAATAGCAAATCTCGTATACTAAATAGATAATTATTGAGTACGTTTCCGCTGTTTGTCAATATTACGTTTTTAATCTGGATCAAACACTGTTTCCCTTTTCTTTCCTTTCCCCTTCCCTTCTCTTTCTTTTCCATTTCCAGAGTTAGTCCGATCACCAGTCTCCCGGAGAATCGACTACAGCAGTGCTGAACCTGAAGCTCCAGACGAAAGTTTCAAAAATGTTCACCAAGTCGTTTAATCAATAGTACCAAAAGAACCCTAATTTTGATCTTGCTTAGGGTTTTTTTCTTTAATTTATTATTATTATTATTTTTTCAACACAATAAATAAACAGTTGCGACCTACAAATTTTGCTGTCCTTATTTTCTTTTCCCGAAAACAGCAGCAGAAGCAAATCAAGTAGAAAACACAATTCAAACAATTCCTAAGTACCAACCGGAAAGTGTATCTGATGTAAGTGATGAACCATATTAACCAAATATTTTTTGCAATAGTAATCATTATAGAATTTATTTTTAGACCACTCTGAGATATTGTCTGGTAGTTTTTTTCTAGTCTCTTCAAAAATCGGGCATTCGAATATACAGTGATCAGGAGTTTGTATTGCCCTGCATTGACATATGTTTGTTTTATTAAAGAATCTGGCTTGATGGCTACCAAACGACCCATGTCCCGTGATCGCTTGGTTTATATAAAAATCTGCCACTAGTCTGTTCTTATTTACTTTATTATATATTCCGTAAACTCTTCTTCCCTTATTACTTTGGTGCCATACCTTTTGCCATTCTTTCATTTCTTCTTTTTGAAGTAGATTCTTTATCTTTTTCTTGTTCCATTTATAATAAGTGCCTATTTCTTCCATTTCCGTAGCTTCTTTGGCTGTCTTATCTGCTTCTTCATTTCCAATTATCCCGACATGGGCTTTAACCCAGTGGAAATAAACTATTTTGTTATTGCTTTTAATCAGTTGTTTTATATTACGTATAATTTCATTATTATTATTGTATGAGTTTATTGCCTCTAAAGCACTTCTGGAGTCTGTATATATGTCTATTTCTCCCAGTTCATTGCTGATCATATATTGAATAGCAATCTCTATGGCCCTAAGTTCAGCCGTATAAGAATTGGCCCTTTCTATTCTTTCCTTAATTTTTTCAATTAATAGATTATCTTTATAAATAACTATTCCTGAGCCCGTTCTTTCATCCTTTTTTGATCCATCAGTATATATTTTTATATTTGTCATATTTCTATCATCATAACTCCAATCAATTTTATAAAGTTCTTCTATTCTAGTTATACGTCTTAACCTTGTTTCGCTGTTATAATTGTTATAATTTTGTTCTTCTATTTCAATTTTCTGTTTTTTATCATAAATTTTAAAGAGTTTTTTTGCTGATTTGGCTCTCAAGTAGAGTGGGGTACAACCTGCCAGTATATTAAGAGTGTCGGTAGCCACAGTATTATAACATTTAGTGATAAATAATAAAAACGGTCTTTGTATTTGTTGCAATTTTAGGTTAAATTTTATCGTATCTCTGTACCAAATTTCAGCAGCATAAAGCAATATTTTCTCTGTGACTATTTTATATAATTCTTTGTTTATTTGTGATTTAATTCCCCATATTTTTTTAGATATTCTGCTTAGTTTATAATAAAGTTTCAAGGCTTTTTCTTTAGTCGTTTTGATATGTTCGTCAAAATTTAGCTTGGAATCAATTTGGATCCCAAGATATTTTATCGATTTCTGATATTTTATATTTTCTTGTCCCATTTTGATCGTGGGTTTTCTTTTTACGTATCCTTTAAAAGGCACTATTGTATAGCAGCTTTTTTCTGTGCTAATTTTAAGTCCGTTGTCCTCGATCCAGTTAATACAGTAACTTAATATGTTACCAGTAATATCACCAAATTTATATACAACCGGAGAGCTGCCTAAAATAACAACATCGTCGGCGAATGCTTGTATTTCAATATTGTCATTATTGTCAAAATTCGTTAAAAGGTCATTAATCATAATTAACCAATAAATCGGCCCCAAGGAAGAGCCCTGTGGAACTCCCACGTTGTAATCGATCATTCCTTTCTTAGTTTTTATTTTTCTATCAAATAAATAATTTGTGAGTATTTTGAGCAGGTAATTTTCTAGATTCAGTTGTTTGAGTTTGCTTATTAGTATACTTCTTTTTACTGAGTTGAAGGCGTTTTGTATATCCAGGGAGATAATACATGTATGACTATTTTTATTTTTGTTTTCCTCTATTATTTTCATTATATTGTCCAGTGCTTGTAAGGTGCCCATATTTCTTCTAAAACCATACTGATTGGTTGAAATAAGATTGTTGGTTTCCAGGTGTATAGTTAATCTATTAGCTAATAGCTTATCCAGTATTTTTCCCATAACTGGTAAGAGGCAGATTGGTCTATAAGAGCTACAGTTTCTTTTATCTTTTTTTTCCTTGGGAAAGAAAATGACAACCGCTATTTTCCAAGCCTTTGGGAAATATCCCTCTTTTATACAGCTATTAAATATATTGCAGATCATATCTTTATTACTTTTATATATTTCCTTAACAATGCTTAACATGAATCCGTCATAACCAGGGGCCTTTTCCTTGGCCATACCCTCCATAATGTATTCCATTTCATTCCTTGTGATTTCATAGTATTCTTCATTATTCCTCTCCCCCATACTTTCTTCCACCTCCTCTCTTTCATATTTAAAATGATGTTTAACTAGTGCTTCCTCTATGTCTTCTTCATTTTCCATTAGTATGCCTTCTTCATTCTGCACCATGTTTTGCATATTTGGTTTTTTGTTCGTGATCAGACTTTTGACTCTACCGAATGTATCCTTAATAGTTAAATTCTCTATATAGTTGTTAAACGATTTGCTCCTCGCTCTTCTGATATCTCTATTATATCTTGCTCTTTCCCTTTTATAATCTTCCTTTAATCTCTTTCTATTATCCAAATTTTCTTCCTTCTGATATCTTTTTCTAATTGCTCTTAATTTCTTTCTTTTAATTTCCAATTCCAAGTTCCACCAGTAGGCATTAGTTTTCTTTTTATTTCTATTTCTGTTTTTTTTCTATGTTTGACACGTAGTTGTTCAGTGATACTATTGATCTCCTCTATAATGCCATCAATATCTAGTTCCTGTCTTTTGTTGCTTATTTTATTCATTTCTTTCTTTAAATCTACTCTGAATTCCATCCAATTAATATTCTCTACTTTCCATCTCTTCCTTTTTTCTTCTTGTATAATAGTTTCTCTTTTCATGATTTCGAAATAGATAGGGTTATGATCGGAATTTAAATACTCATCTATCACTTTCCAGTTCTTGATTCTCTCTTGCTCTATGCCCAGGGTAATGGTAAGGTCTGGCCACCCCTCTCCGAACGGACCCTTGTAAGTAGGAGGGCTGTTGGGATCATTAATTATATAAGCATCATATTGAATAACAAATTTTAAAACTTCCTCGCCCCTTTTGTCGGTGGGACGCTGTCCCCATATTGTTGACTTCGCATTTAGATCCCCGCAGATGACTATTTTACAATTGCGATTTTGTTCCGTAAGATTTTTAAGTATGGACCATTGTGGCTCCATTCTTTCAATTTGACCGTTCGCCGGGGGTATATAGATGGTGACGAAAATTATGTTTTCACCCTCAATATTTATCTTGATAGCCACTATGTGATCGCTGTTAATCATTTCAATGAATTTATATTTATTCTTAATTATTAATGCAACTTTTGGATTGTTGTCAGTATAGATTTTCTGATAGGAGGTATGGAATCCTATTATTTCGCTTTTGTAGTCTCTTTTGTAGTACGGTTCGTTAAGGGATATGACATCATATTCTAAGTTAGCAGAAAGTTCAAATGAAGCATGAAACGAATTGTTTAGATTGTAATGTAGGATTTTCAAGTACCCACACGGATCCGTCAGTGGCAAGGCCAAGGCCGGGACAAGTGCAGCATTATTCTGCACAACCATAATCTGTTCTTTCTCTTAATTTTTCTATAGCCTTTCTATAATTTTCGCACTTATTATCGTATGGAAGGTGTTCAGTATCAAATTGAGTATCAAAATTGTCGTTAGTATATTTACAATTAGTACAACAAATATTATTTTTGCACTCCCCGTGCTCTTCCGTTCCACAGTTCCTGCACTTTTTTTTGTTTGTACAGAATCTAGAAATGTGCCCCGTTTGATAGCAGTTATAACAAATTTGTGGTTTCAGGAATTCTCTTATGTTGTATTTTTGCCACCCAATTTTTATTTTGCCGCTTTTTTTAATCTTGCCGTACGAATCTCCGTCCAAACTCACCACCCAGTTGTACCCTTGCCTTGCTTTATACTTAAATATTACTTTTGTATTTTCTATTTCTATTTCCTCGTTTTGAGATATTATTTTTTTTTCTATTTCTTCTTTTGATAACTCCTCTTCCACTCCAAATATGATGATATGTGGTTTCCTTTTTTTCACTTTATTCGCGCTGTATTTTTCTTTTAGATTTTCCACTTGATTGATTTGATTAACTAATTTATTGGCGTCTTCCTCTTTGTCCACACTAATGGCAAGACCTCCCCTATTTATCTTTCTTATATTATTTATGCCAACACTCAATTCTACTGGGTTTATGTTTTCCTGTAATTCTTTTTTAGTTTTTTCTGAGCTTTGTTCTTCTTTAGGGTATATTGTTATTGTATGCAGTGCTCCCGATTTTCTGGTTCTGGATCTCGATCTTTCCCTCTTCTCCCGAATTTTCACCACGTCCGCGTACGTGTTTTTTGCTACTGTTTCCTCCTCTTTGGTTTCGATGATTAAACTTTTAATTTGTCTTTCCAGAGCTTTGATCTGACCTTTTAGGTCAACTATAAAGCTTCTCTGTAATCTAACTAGGAAATAGTTTTTAGATAGATCCTCTGTTAGGTCTATTTTGTCTCCCTTATTTATTCTATCGCTGCTGTTAATTTTTTCTTTTATTTTGTCCGTTCTTTTCCTTAAGTCATTTTCCATATCAAGTAGGGTATTATCACAAAGTGGATGATAGACATCGAATACGAAGTTTTCAATGTTATCAAGAGTTAAAGTCTTTTCCTCTGTCATGCTGTTTCTGTATTATACATATAACAAATAAGTGACTGATTTAAAGCAATATCAATAAGTTTTGTATCCTTCAAGTTTAGTTCCTGTTACACAATTTCTAGAACTCCAAAAAACGTTATTGTTATTCTGTTTGTTGTTATAGCAAGTTTCTATTCTTACATTACAAATTATACCATTTATACACTTTACACAATACCAAAATTATAAGCACTCCTTATTTAAAGTTCTATTCTAACTGGTATAATCACAATAGAAGACTATAATACACCGTACATACACTTATTATTCCAACTTAATATATACATTCCTACCTTGTAACTTTGATGGTGGGTAGTATAATTAAGTCACATCGTTGCACTATTTCGCATTTATACCTAACAGTGTCCTCCGTGGTTTCACCAGTGTCAATTTTCTTCTTATCCTCAGTATGTCGAGTACCAATTACACTTATGTATTTCCCTAGTCGGTTTAATCCCTCTGTAAACACAGCACTCAATTTCTTTTCACACTAAAGTTAAGATCCAATATCCATTTAGGTTTCCACTAAATATAGTATATTATACACTGAAGAAATCAAGACGAATGTTTGTCACTTAACACAACATTATAAAGTATAGTCTTCTTTACGGAAAATGCAAGTGTCCTTTCCGCCCTTTACATTCCACCATCTTGATGGCTGGCCCGTTAGGCCTACGGACTGAAGCAAGCTGGCTTCAAAAATTAATAAAAATAATTTTCTTTAACTAAATGTATACCGACTGGATATATTAGTATCAATAACAGTATTTAAACACAAATTTAGATTAGTAAGATTAATATTTCAATCAAATTTCACTTATTTTCCGGTAGCTCAGAGAACACGCAGCCATCAGTTTAGATATCGCTGTTGCCACTTTCCCTTTTTATAAATAAAATTATCCACTTTTCGTTAAATATGACGTTTACCCGAAACATCAGTCAATGGACTATATATAGATTAATTTGCTTGGCACCGCAACCAGTTCTCTTAGGTTTCGAGATTCAGGTCAGCAACATTCTTGTGTAGTAGGGTGTTCTGAATGTGAAGAATACATTTGGCTTTCGTATGTGTAAACACCAAAGTGGTTGTTTCAAACTAATGACAACCTTATGTTTAGGGCGCTGGTATTGTGTGACAGAGTCCGTGAGTTCCTGGGTCCTAGTGTTGCAGAAGATGATCCTACTGCGACCACCCTATCATAAACGCAAATTAAAAAAATCTTATCTCTAACTGCAACGTGACTAAATCTGTTCCTGACTTTGCGATGAATGTTACAGCCTCTTTTGTTGGTGAGAACTTCAGTGGTTCCATTGTGACTGAAACCTTACGTAAGCATATTTATGGAAATATGCCACGTGTCTGATTGGAGAAATTCTGAGAATCTCTAAACAGATTTATATTGAAATCTTAACCTTCCAGCAAATTTTACGACAAATTCAGTTTTCAATGCACTTTTTTCGCATATCGCAGCTGGGACATCTGAAGGTCATTTCTATTCGTCCTTTTAACCCTTACCCACATCATGGAATGTGCCAACAGTAAATCACATGACAATTTTTATTGTTAACCGGGTTTTGTGTTACTTGGTAGCTTGTTCGTAAAATTTACGACACGAGCGTGGTCGTGAGTGAAAATTAGGAAAAAAATTTTTCTCAAGTATTTTTTAATTGTGTGTTAATAAATGACGTGTATTAGTTTAATTTGTATAAATTCGAATTGTAATTTTTATATCGGTTTTCATGGCAAAACAAATTATACAATCAGCTGATTTTTCCCGCATTCTTCAAAGATCATCTGATGACGAAAACGAAAGGAAGGAAAAATTTGGATTTGAGAGCGATAGCTATTTTAGTGAAGAAGATATAGAAATAAATAATATCAGTAGTGAATCTGAACAATATATTACGCATGTTGATGATAATAATGATTCAGAGGAAAGAAATGATGATGACATGTTCTATGTTGGTAAGTGTAAATCTTCTAAGTGGCGAGAAGAGAAGTACGCAAACTGCTCAAAGACGAAAAATATTAATATTGTGAAAGTGTTACCTGGCCTAAAATACCATGCCAAGGATATAGGAGATGAAATAGGATTATTTTAGAAAATAATTGGTATAAATATGCTTGATGAAATTTTGGAGTGTACAAATAAATATACAAGCATTTAAAAATAATTTACTATCATTTGAATGTGACATCATTTGCATTTTGCAATAATAATTATTTCTGAACAAATTTATTATCAATATTCATTCATGTCGATTTTCGTGCCAATAACGGTAAAATAACATCTGTTGTAAAAAATACGACGTGCGCGCGCTCTTGTAAAATTGCTGAACGCGCGTGCTGAAAGGTTAAATGTGCATATAAGTGTAATACGTTTCTGAATATCGGAAGAATATGAAACCTATGTTTATGTTATTTAATAAGTGGTCTCTGGGTCCACTTTGATCCTAATATGCTACACGTATATTTAATTCGTGAGAAAAAATATTTTTTTAATATTTATTTTATGTATGCATATATAATTCTGATCAACATTCAGAAATTTTCGTCTAATAACTCTTAGTGCATGATAGGGCTTTTATTCTAGAAAGAACATGCATTTAAATTGAGCATCACACTTTCCTTTTATCTCGTATTACAACTAACAGGCTCAGGAAGGAATTGAAAGGCGTTTGCTTTCCGGAAACGCACTATTACTCCAACGATCCATGTTTCCATCAACACGAATAATCATCGTTATGCTTTGTTTGCTTATGCATTGGGCACATTTATGGATTCAGCAGAGCAAATTGTCATACCCGAAATACAAATCTGTAGGAATGTTTATAAACCAGAATATATTTTTGTCATATATAAGGCAAAAGGAAAATTTTTATAGGGGATCTATGTCTGATTATTGACTCATTCTATCGGAAAAATGTAGAGTATTTCATGTTCAAAACTATTGTCTCTCAGAAAGCATTCATATTTATTGACAAAAATGAATGAATGCAAAATTTTTTGCCTAACTAAATCAAATCAGGGAGAATTGTTGAATTCCAAAAATATGCATTTAGACATGACTCTCCTTTTGCCAGACAACAGCTCACTTTTTGAAGAACTCCTTGAAAACCTAGATTTTAAATTCGAATTCTTTAAAAAATATATCTTATCGGTGAAACACATAGTGCAGCTGATGCATATTTTATGAACCTTGGAACGATGCGAGGGTACTTTTAGTTATCCTTTTTTCTTGTTTATTCTACTTTTAATGTTGTCTCAGCCAAACACTACAAACAGAGGATATGCAGTAAGAAAGAATGAATTTGACTTAATAAAGCGACGCTGACATTCAAAAAAGCAAAAGGCTTTTTAATGTAGAATCTGGTTTTCAGAGGTATAGTTTTCTCATAACAGGAGCTTAAAGAATTCCTCCAGAAAAGTTTTGTAACAGGATAGTAGGAATGATAGTAGATACAAATACAATTATAGGTGAGATGCAAAATTATTAAATATTAAATAAATTGCTACCAGTTCAATATATGTAACATCAATAAATACGTGAATTTTGAATCTAAATCAATAAACAATCGAGGCGTTTTCCTGAATATACAAGTGTTAAAATCCATTTAGTTGCTTGCAAAGAGCCTATATTTACAAATAATTTTGATCATCCAATAGACCCTGGAGGAATAAAGGTACACAGAAAAGATTAATCTTAGAAAGGCGAGAAATAAAGTGTGGATGGCTTTAATGTTTTCTACTGGGAAATGCTTAATTGCAATTATCATAAGGATTAAAGATAAATATTTATCTTCGACTTGTATAAACGTGAATCTTCATCTGCTTAAATGAATCCAAACGGGCAGCCGTATTGACAGACAGAAGAATTCCATACTGAGGACGAACATAACAAAGTTACAACATGTGGTGCAAACAAAAATGCAGTTTGAAAGAGTTTCTTATATACACAACTGGCCATCCAAAATGCAACACCCAGAAGGAAGCAACCAAACAGCATGAAATTTGCATCATGCGTATACAGCGATGGAATATGCAAATGATAACGATTGCAGCGCACAAGCACATCATGGGTGACTGCAGTGCTCCTGATAAACTGTATATAAAGAGAAGAAAGATAGCCATTTTTAAGAAGGTGAATTGTGCTTTCGTTCGATTTTGTGTGTGTGCAGCTTCAGTATGCCTCGGAGAAAAACGCGAGCATCATTCGAGCACGTTTTGGAATTCGACCAAGGCAGAATTGTTACATACAGAGATTGTGGATTATCCTTCCAAGAAATCGGACATCGTGTCGCACGTACCCAATTCCCAGTCATGCTATTATGGAATCGGTAGATTCAGGAGGGAATGACTGACCGACATGAGAGACTGCAACTGCCTCATCGCAACACTCCACGGGAAGACAGGCATATTGTACGCATGGCACTGATGGAGCGCAGTGCCACATCCGCAGCCATAGCACAACGAATATAGTCTGTTACACAACAATCGGTGTTTTCGCGAACAATACGACCTCGTTGAGGCACAGTGGACTGTCCACTATGGCGTCCATTTCTTCGTTTACAATTGAGTTTAAACCACAGGCGTTTGCGTTTCCAATGGTGCGCTGAACGGCGGAGATGGAATTCCGAATGATACAACATTGTGTTTTAGGACAAATCACGCTTCTGCCTGAAACACCACGATTGTTGGGATAGAGTTTGGAGACATCGGGGATAGAGGCTGCTCAACTGTAGTGTTATGCATCGTCATACTGGTCCTGCACCAGGTGTTATGGTGTGGGGTGGTATCCAATGGATTCCGTTCCCGTACCCCTCTAGTACGCATTACCGGTACACTTACAAGCCGGCGCTATATCTCTGAGGTTTGGCAACCTGTTCTCCTTTCTTATCTTCAGGGCTTGTCTGCGGCCACGTTTCAGCAGGACAATGCGCGACCACACGTTGCACACTGTTAAGGATTTCTTCTCAGGCCACCAGATTGCATTGTTACTCTGGCCTGTCTGTTCTCCAGATCTATCGACTACCGAACACGCCTGGTCAGTGATTGAAATTTCCTAGCCCGGCATGCATGACCTGCGGGTACAACAGATGAACTTTGGCTACGTGTGGAGGCATCATGGTTTGCCATTCCCCAACACAGCATCGAAGCCTATTTCAGTCAATGCCGCGGCGTGTCGCAGAGGTTATTGACAGACGTGGCGGCAACACTCATTACTGATTTTCTCATCCTCCTCATTTGAAAGAAGGCTGCATTTCCAATCAATTATATTCGATATTATCTGTAATCTCTGGAATAAATTTGGCTTTGATATCTCTTGTCCTTATCGGTGTTGCATTTTGGAGAGCCAGCAGTGTATTTACATATAAACTTGCAATAATGTAATCCCGTATTCGAGGGAGACGTTTCTACATACAAGTTTTGATCCCGAATCAAGCATTAAAAATTTGTTTGTTTATACGCCTGAATATTTCTGACATACCCAATAATATGGCCCAGCGGCACAATTTATAGACAAGCCTATCAGGATTGCAACAAATCAGAAGTTCAACGTACCAGTTATAATTTTCTCGGTGTTAAAAAAAACGAGTAAGTCACCAACATTTTTAACAGATTTTTCAAAGAAACACTTCAAAAAGTATGATTTTGCTAGGAATGACGAAAATATTGTTAAACATTTATATGTACCTGTATATATTTTATGTAAATGTGTCAGCAAAATATTATTTTTCAGTTTTTAATCTATTTCAAAGAGGTATTTATGTATATTTCACCCGTTCAAATACCTAACATGAATATATTATATTATTCCAACAAACCACATAATCCTTTTTAGTTTATGTAATTTTGCTACATTATGTACAATAGTAAAAAAAAAACGTTTTACCATTTTATGCAGAAATTTGCTGCTAAAAATGTAAGCTTATAATATTCCAAAAACCAATTACATTAGAACAGATTTTATCTGGATTGTGATATAATTTCCAAGACTAATTAAGTAAGAAACATTGTTAAGTTTAATTAATATGACCATAGAAAGATTGAACAAACCTAAATGTTGGGAGTATAAAAAATATGGAATTAACAATCAAACATTAAATGTTTAATATAAATTCATCGACATGTAATTAGTAAATTAAATATTTAAAATGTTTACATCAATATTATAATATTCCAACTATTTGTATGTGTATTAATACATACAAATTTGGAAATAAGAAATATTGAATTAATAATAATTATTTAATCAGTAATATTGAACTATTATATTTCTCCATTCTTCTTCGAAAAGTTGCAATGAGAGATGACATCCATCTTTTAATCCATGGGCTGATGCTGTTATCACTGTGAAAAGATTAATCCTTTACAAATAGCTTGCATCAGAATCATTTATGTTCAAACTGTAATTTCACAAAAGCCCATTAGATGACAAACATCCGCTTATATCTTTTGGATTTCCTCATAATTTCCGAGTCTTTTAGAAGGAGTGAAATAATTTTTAATTCATTTAATTTATTTTTGGGAGAATAGTGCAAAAAACAGAACAAATTAAAAAAAATGAGAATTTTGAAAAAATGTTTAATTTATTTAAAAATAGTTTATTAAAATCAAAATACTGATTATATCTCAAATATTTGATACTAACATTATAACATGTTATCGATATATTCCATATGTATTTACTACAAATATATTGAAATGTCATCAATATTCTAAATTCCTAATCAATAATATTAAACTACTAGCTGAGTGGCAACCCGATGTGTTGCTTTTTCGACTTAAAATGAAATTGTTTTATTTCTCAAAGATTAAAAACTGTTTAATCACTTTAAAAAATATATTAGAATTTTTAAAAAAACGAAATAATTATTTAAAATTCTCTTTTTCAAATTTTGGTTTTTGGCTTTTGAAATAATTCTTTCAAATTTCCTTTTTAAAATTTTCCGTTTTAAACAAAAAAGAAGTTCATTCAATTAGAAAAAAATTTAAAGGTTTTAACTTCTCATTTCCTAAAATTATTGCTGGTACTTTAAATTATTTCAGGATTTTAATTATTAAATGACTCGTTCTCAGACTCGTCCTCAACTAATAATTTTTCCTTTTGGCAACATGGCCGAATGTAAATATTAAATCTCATGGGGGGGGGGGGGGGGAAGTGCTTAAAAATATAGAAAGACAGTTCTGATGAATTCAAAATTGTTGGCTGAAAAATACTCATCAGTTGCTCATTAATTAGAAACAAATTTCACGAACTTTCTGGAATTATTAGTGAGTAAAATAATAAGTCGAAAAATTATGAACTTGGCATTCAGTTACATTAAGAAACTATGGCGATCAGCGTGAGAAATTTCAAAAGTGAGTTTTGTAAGTACCCGTTTTAGAATTATAACATTTTTTTATTAAATGTATTTGGTATGTTTTGGAAGCTGAACATGTAGCTAGGAAATGCCAACAAATTGTAAAATTGACATTAATAGGTGCAGAAAACCGAAATATTTGTCCATCAAAATTGTTGATTTCGTGAAATTCGGAAAACTGCTTTGGGGAAAAAGCTTCATTTGCAATGAAAAATATTTTTAACTTTATTAAAATGTGTATAACCTTAAAGATGAAGAGTTGTAGAACACATGGAAATAAAAAAAAATTGGAGGATGAAAAAGCTGAATTTTGTATGCATGAAAATAGTGGACATTTACGAAACCGAATGAGCTGGCCCACCCGGAATGCCAGCTGTTTCTGTTGTCCGCTTCTTTTGAGTTCGGCGGTTTTAATTTAATAATTAATAACGTTTAAAGTTTTGAAAGTTGAGGATGGCATCAGTGCACGCGTCTCGTCCTCGTCCATCGGTACCTGTCGTACATATCCTGCTATGCTCGGTTCGCGAGATTAGCCAGTCCCCGTGTCTGCTCACTAACAAACATACGTTTGTTTACCTTCAGCTGTTAATAGTAAGACTCTATTTTACTATTCCTCCTCTCTATAAAAAGTTACAAATATAGACGACCGTTTTTTTAATTCTTTGAGTGAGTTATTAATATATCGATAACATTATCGATATGCTACATATATTTACTATCAATATATTAAAATATCATCCATATTCTAAATTCCTAATCAATTATCTTAAACTATTGTATTTTGCTATTTCGCAGACGACCTTTCTTTAAATTCTTTGAGCAAATTATTAATATAGAATTAACATTATAAAACGTTACCGATGTACTCCATATATTTACTATCAATATATTAAAATATCATCAATATTCTAAATTCCCAATCGATAATATTTAACTCTTGTATTATACTATTCCACTCTTCTACAAAAAGTTACAAATACAGACGACTGTTGCTTTAAATTTTGTTAGTATATCGATATCATTATAAAGCATTATAGATGTATGTTGGATTTTGATTTTCTATTTTTTATTTTTTTGTGTAGAAGTTTAAATAACTCGTTTAATTGTCACTAGATGGCGATACTGCTGTAGATTTTGCTATCGCTAAGCTTCCTTCTCGCGATCTAATCAGTTGCATGCAGTCTCTGTAGGGAGGAGTGTCGTGTTTTTTTGCTCGCCGTTCTATGGATTGTAATGATGTGCTGCGAGAGCACCTTTCATGCCAATTTCTGTTGGAATGCTGCTTAGAGGTTTCAAGTTTAGAAATGCCGACATTCTTCCGCGTGAGTATCTAAACATTGTCTTGTATTAGCTGAGTTTTCGCCTTTCAATAAAGTCAGTTTGTTTCAACATGCTTGTCATCATTAACAAGTTTGAGCATTGTCAAGTTGTCATCATTGAAGGTTTTCAACCAGTTGAACATTGAATTCTCAGTATCCAGAATACAGTCATGGGAAAAACCCAGCGACCTTATGAGCTGTCTTAGAATCTTTTATCCCAGAATTGCAGTGTGGTTCAGTTAGTTTCTACTAGTAAGAGTTAAGTTTAACGTTAAGTGAACTGAGCCATACATTCTGTTTTGGTCCGTCGAGCCGGAGACTGTGTTCTGGTAGATTGTGTATTTAGAAGTTCAACAAAAGTAAGATTGTTCTAGAGGAAATGATTCTTGTGAATTTTTCATTTCTGGCTATTTAGTATCAGTGTTATCTTTGAAAGTATTTTTATTGTGAAACGAAAGCGGAAGTATTCTATACTTTAGTACAGTGAATTTAGTAGCAGTAAATCCAAGGACATTTTCATGTGTATATTTGAAAAGGTGTTGAAATAATTTACAGCTTGTGGTTAAATTAGTTCGTTGAATACTGATTCAACTTCCATAGGGGATGCAGAAAGTGTTTATTTGAATAAGCGACGAATTGACACTTTGACTTTGAAAATTTAAGTTTTTTGGAGTTCACATACAAATAAGAACGAAGTAAATTTTGAAGCATAGCATTGTGACGCATGTTGGTTTTAGATATACATATTCTAGTGAATTTTTACTTTGGTTTAATTTAAGTATTGTTTTTATTGTCATAGTTTTAGATATACATATTTTAGTGAATTTTTACACTTGCTTTGTTTAAGTATTGTTTTTTATATTGTAAAAATGGAAAGGTTGAAAATTGAAAAAAGAGTATTAAAATCCTGTGTTACAAAATTGAAAGTAACGTTAGAATCAGAGACTTTTGGCTTGGATAATGCAGAAATCACATTGTTTAAAGATAAAATTTCTGACTTAAACGGAAAATGTTCAGATATTTTCGGCAAAATTTATGAGTCATGCAAGGAGGATGAGTTTGATAAGTATTTGTCTGAATCACAAGAGATTCAAGATATAATTGATAGTTATAAATTAATTGTTCTCCGTGCTGAAGATAAACTAAAACTTAGAAACAGTGAATTAGTCGAGGGGATTTCTCAAGGGGATTCAAAGGAGATTAAGGAACCTTCAACCATAAGTTTAAAACTGCCGGAGTTACGTATTCCTAGTTTTTCTGGCTGTAGCAACTTGGAGTGGCTGTCCTTTAGCGATCTATTTAAGGCTTCAGTTGTGCAAAATAGTAATTTATCAAATGCGCAGAGACTTCAATACTTGGTAGGTGCATTAAAAGCTGATGCACTTCGGGTTATCAGTCACTTCCAATTACTGATGCAAACTTTCAGATTGCATGGGATCTCCTAAGGGAGAGGTATTCAAACAGGCGACAATTAGTTTTTACCCTAATTAAAAGAATTGTAAATTTACCACAGTGTACTAGAGAAGATGCATCACAATTGTTATCCATTGTTGACACGTCAAAGGAAGTTACTCGTTCTCTCCAGATTCTCGATCTGCAGCCAAGTGGGTTTGCAGATAGCATTATTGTATATTTGATTATTCAAAAGCTTGACCCAATACCAAGAGCATGGTGGGAGAGAGGGCTTGGTGATGACAGCATTCCTACACTTGAGGAATTGCAAAAATTCATCATCCACCATGCACGTACACTGCAGCAACGACCACTACATAAACCAGTATTCAAGCCACAACAACCAAACGTCTCAGGTTCAGGGAAACCCCAACGAGTGTCTACTTTTACAGCTCAAGTCAAGATCTGTTGCAGTTATTGTAAAAGTAATGAGCACAGTATTCACCAGTGCAACAACTTCAAAAAAATGGACACCCCACAACGTTTTCAATTCATAAAGGACAAACGTTTGTGCTTCAATTATCTTAGGGCTCACAAATTAGCCAATTGTTCTAGAAGTTACACTTGTAGAGTGTGTCACAAAAGACACAATACCTTGCTTCATTTGGAGTCAACCAAATCGGACCATTCTACAGTATTATCTCCACATGCCACGGAATTTTTGCCCGCTTCTTATGCAGCAACTGAATCAACAGGTGTACCGCAGCAATCCATTACTAATGCATCATCTTGTGTATCATCTCAAGCTGCTCCAAATCAAGTGCTTTTATGCACTGCTATAGTGAAGGTACTTGACTCTACAAATGAGTATCAACACTGTAGAGTTCTTCTTGACCCAGGTTCCCAGGCTTCTTTTATAACAGAGACATGTTTCAATCGTTTAGGTCTTGCAGGAAACAAGGCAAGAGTGCAGATATCATGCCTTGGTTCATCCAACACACATACTAATGGGGTCACAACCCTTAAGTTTGCTCCTTATTTCAAGGACTCTCCTACATTTGTGACATCAGCTTTTATCATTAATAAAATCATTGGTGATATACCTCATTTCTCCTTACCATCTGGGACAGCAATTCCCTTCTGTGATCTCAAGCTAGCAGATCCAAATTTCTTTCATTCAGGTCCTATTGACATTCTACTCGGTGTTAGTATTGCCTTGCCAATGCTAAAAGGAGAAATTATTAAAACAACTGAGGATTGTCCTTTTGCGGTCAGATCAGAACTGGGATGGATCATTTCCGGAAATGTAAACACGGAAACTCCAGATCCACCACTTATCCATGTCAACCACATCCAACTGGAAACAGAAAAGTTGCTTAGCAAGTTTTGGAAATTGGATGAAGTTCCGAAAGCCAATTTGCTCACTAAAGAGGAACAGGCCTGCGAAGATTACTTTGCAGCTACATATTCAAGAAACGATGATGGAAGGTACACGGTGAAACTACTTTTCCATACCTCTCCAACTCTCTTAGGTGACTCATTCCGGACTGCAATGTTTCGATTCCAGTCACTAGAGAAAAATCTTGTTTCCAGACCAGGTGTTTATGAACGTTACAGAGGTTTCATCAAAGAATACATAGAGCTTCAGCACATGGAGAAAGTTTCAGACTCAGAGAGGAGTGAAAATCCCCAGTTCTACCTACCTCATCATGCTGTGTTTAAGGAGAGCAGCTCTACGACAAAGTTGCGAGTCGTCTTTGATGGTTCCTCCAAATCATCGTCAGGACTCTCTCTAAATGATCTACTTTATACAGGACCAAGAGTGCAGCAAGAGCTTTATCACATTCTCCTCCGCTTCAGAACCTTTCCTGTTGCAATTTGTGCTGACGTGGAGAAGATGTTTCGACAGATCAGAGTTCGCCCAGAGGATGCTGATTTGCAGAGGATACTCTGGCGAAACAGTCCCAGTGAACCCATAGAAACTTATCGTCTTGTCACTGTCTCGTACGGCACAGCCAGCGCTCCATACTTATCCACTAGGGTAATGAAGCAGCTTGCACTTGATGAGAGGATCAACTATCCCTTAGCTTCTAAGGTCTGCCTCAGAGACTTTTACGTAGACGATATCATGACTGGAGAGAGCTCTGAGTTAAAGGCTGAACAACTACCCAGTCAACTATCAGAGATGATGCTTTGGGGAGGCTTCAGACTTCACAAGTAAAGTTCCAATGTTCCAGCAGTTTTGAAGAGTATTCCTGCCCATTCTAAAGCCATAAACCAATCATTATCTATTGAAGACAGTGAAACTATCAAGGTTCTTGGTATCGTTTGGCATCCAGGTACAGATTCCTTTCGTGTGTCCATCACAATTTGTAATCAAGACCTGACCAAACGTAAAATTCTTTCAGACATTGCCAGATTATTTGACCCGATGGGTTGGTTAGCACCAGTTGTCATAAGTGCTAAAGTCTTCATACAAGAACTCTGGAGTCAAAATCTAGGTTGGGATGATGTTCTCAGTGAACCACTTTCTTCACGTTGGAGAATATTCCACTCACAGCTGCCTTTGCTGGTCAACTTTAAATTGCCTAGATTTGTCATGTGTACACAGCCTATTGATATCCAGATTCATGCGGTTTGTGATGCATCAGAAAAAGCATACTGTGTTGTTGTGTATATTCGCTCAGTCACTCAAGATCATAACATTACAGTATCACTTTTAACGTCAAAAACTAGAGTTGCTCCAGTCAAAACTCAGTCCCTTCCAAGACTTGAGTTATGTTCATCATTACTTTTAGCAACATTGTTGGAATCTATTCTACCAACATTGGAAATTCCTTTCAGCAATCCTTTTGCGTGGACTGACTCGCAAGTTACACTCTCGTGGATTGCCTCAGAACCTCGCCGCTGGCTCCCTTTTGTAGCGAATCGAGTAGCCAAGATACAGGAAGCTGCACCAGACGTACACTGGAAACATGTTCCAGGTGTGGATAACCCTGCCGACTGTGGCACCAGAGGTCTTCTACCTTCAGAATTCTTGTCTTGTGACCTCTGGACTCAGAGTCCCAGTTTTCTCAGGCAGCCTTCAGAGCAATTTTTTAATGAGCAATCATGTACAAGTTTTTCTTTCCAAGAATCACAACTCATTGAGCAAAGGAAAAGCTTAATTTCAGCAGCTACTCAATTTCAGCCACCATCAGTTATCTTCAAGTTTTCTTCATTTACCAAACTTTGTAGAGTTTTTGCTTGGGTTCTACGTTTCCTAAACAATGCTAGAAAATCTTCAGCTGAAAGAAATATAAGTTATTTAACATCAGCCGAACTTTCAAGACCAACATTAACTATAGTCAAACTAGTCCAGCAAGCAGAATTTGGAGAAGAGTTACATTGCTTAAAAACAGGAAGAGCATTGAAGACTTCCAGCAAGATTCTTGCGCTATGCCCATTCTTGGACAATGATGATGTGTTAAGAGTTGGTGGGAGGCTTAGAAATTCCAGTCTCTCTAATGATTCGAAACATCCAGCTATCATTCCCAAGAAACATCATTTGACAACTCTTATCGTTCAGCACTTTCATGTAACACATTTGCATGCATCGCCTCAACTCTTGCTCTCAGTTATAAGGCAAAAATTTTGGATCCCTTGTGGAAGAGATGTGGTCCGTAGATTTGTAAAAAGCTGTAAAACTTGCTTTCGTCTTTCTGCTTCTGCTATGAGTCAGCTTATGGGAGATTTACCAGCTTCAAGAGTCACACCTTCCAGGGCCTTCTCAACGTCAGGTGTTGACTTTGCAGGACCGTTTCTTGCCAGGGAGAGAAATGGCCGGGGGAAAAATCCTTCAGGGTTTATATTGCGATTTTTGTGTGCTTTGCCACGCGAGCAATGCATCTTGAGGTAGTGACGGACCTCACTACTCAAGCCTTCATTGGTGCTTTGAAACGCTTTATCTCTAGAAGAGGTAGGCCTTTAGAAATCGTCAGTGATTTCGCAACTAATTTTGTCGGAGCTGATAGAGAGCTGAAGGGCTTACTTAGATCTTTTCTTTCTCAGAATGAAAATTCAAATGTGTTAAATTTTTCTTCATCTGAGGGAATCACCTGGAAATTCAATCCACCAGCTGCTCCTCATCATGGTGGTATTTGGGAGGCCGGTGTGAAATCTATGAAGTACCACCTTAGAAGAACCATGGGAAACTCTCTGCTTTCTTTGGAGGAATTATTCACCCTTGCTGCTCAAATAGAATCGTGTCTTAACTCAAGACCACTTTGTTTTCTCTCTCCAGATCCAAATGATTTATCGCCATTAACACCAGGCCATTTTCTCATTGGTTCAGCTTTGACAGCTATCCCTGAACCAGATTTGACTGCAATTCCATTATCACATCTTGGACGTTGGCAACTTGTCCAGAGTCTGCTTCAGGGTTTCTGGAACCGGTGGAGCAAGGAATATCTTGCCAGACTACAACAACGTCCCAAGTGGTGTGTGTCACAAAAAAATATCTCAGTTGATGATCTTGTCCTTATTAAGAATGAGTTGGCACCTCCATTAAAATGGAAACTTGCACGTGTGTTAAAGTTACATCCCGGTAAAGGTTGCAGTTGTTACTTTAAAAACTGATTCAGGTCAACTTACTCGTCCCATCACCAAACTTTGTAGATTACCTTTAGACTAGTTCTCCATGTAGCCATTTAGTTTACTTGTATAATTGACCAATGTTTCTTTTGTTATGTCTTGTAACCTTTTTCAATTGTTGTTAATATTGTTTGTTTAGATTATGTGCAATTCAATGTTTTGAAACCCCTAAAGGGTTTCAAGGGCGGGAGAATGTTGGATTTTAATTTTCTATTTTTGCATTTTTTTGTGTAGAAGTTTAAATAACTCGTTTAATTGTCACTAGATGGCGATACTGTTGTAGATTTTGCTATCGCTAAGCTTCCTTCTCGCGATCTAATCAGTTGCATGCAGTGTCTGTAGGGAGGAGTGTCGTGTTTTTTTGCTCGCCGTTCTATGGATTGTAATGATGTACTGCGAGAGCACCTTTCATGCCAATTTCTGTTGGAATGCTGCTTAGGGGTTTCAAGTTTAGAAATGCCGACATTCTTCCGCGTGAGTATCTAAACATTGTCTTGTATTAGCTGAGTTTTCGCCTTTCAATAAAGTCAGTTTGTTTCAACATGCTTGTCATCATTAACAAGTTTGAGCATTGTCAAGTTGTCATCATTGAAGGTTTTCAACCAGTTGAACATTGAATTCTTAGTATCCAGAATACAGTCATGGGAAAAACCCAGCGACCTTATGAGCTGTCTTAGAATCTTTTATCCCATAATTGCAGTGTGGTTCAGTTAGTTTCTACTAGTAAGAGTTAAGTTTAACGTTAAGTGAACTGAGCCATACAATGTACTCTGAATATTTACTACAAATATATTTAAATATCATTAATATTCTAAATTCCTAACCAATAATATTAAACTATTGTGTTATACTATTGCTCCCTTCTACAAAAAGTTGAAAATACAGACGACTGTTGCTTAAAATTTTGTTAGTATGTCGATAACATTTTAAAACATTATCGATGTACTCTATGCATTTCCTACCAATATATTTAAATATCGTTAATATTCTAAATTCCTAACCCATAATATACAGACTATTGTATTATACTATTCCTTCCCTTTACAAAAAGTTACAAATACAGACGACTGTGACTTTAAATCCTTTGGGCAAGTTGTTAGTATATCGATAACATTATAAAACTTTACCGATGTACTCCATATATATACTACCAGTATATTAAAATACCATCAATATTCTAAATTCCTGACCAATAATATAAAACTATTGTATTATAATATATCACCCTTCTGTAAAATGTTACAAATATAGACGCCCGTTTCTTTTAATATATTGGGATCACGCAATATCATGTACACAAATTGCTTTTTAAATTAATTTTCCTAGTATCTGTTTTTCTCACACTGTAATATCGAAGAGAAATTACATTTCAAGCACCTGCTATCAATTTCTGGATTTACGAAAGGCATCCAAGGCAATAAGCACGTACAAACCAGTGATCCTAGACTTGTATTTTTAAATGACAATATGAATTTATGGTTTTTTTTAAACAATCTCAAACACAGGGTTTGTCCCCTTGTATGTTAAAATTACAGAAAAAAATTTATATTTATTTCTCATTACAAGTATAATTTAATTATGTAAATGTAATTATGTTCTTTAATTATGTAAATTAATGGATGTAAAATGATACAAGTGGAGTTCATTTCTATTGAATCGTGATATAGCTCCCCCTAAAACACAAATAATGCCTTAAAAGAATCACAATAAAACGCAGAAATTATCTTAAAACTGAAACTGTTAAGGATCGTATGATGGCAAAATAAGTAGATAAATATCATCAAAACTGTCGTGCCATGATACCTAAAACTGAATTTTTAAAAAAATGTGCAGAAATTAATTTGGAAGTGAATAATGAAATGGATTAAATTTGACGACAATTAAAAAAAATAATTTTAATTTAACTTCAAGTAATTTTAGAAAATGTAGTGTGTATTACTATTTACTTTTTTAATCATTTTTAATAAAAAAATATTTTTTTAAAAGGTGGGTTTTTTAATTACAGTCAGGTTGTTTTTAGATGCAATCTGGGTCTATTACATTTCTCTAGCTGGGGGCTTGGTTTTTTCTTCAATTAATATTCACTTGGGTTGAATGCCGTATAAGGTAGCACAAAAAATTAATAGTAATCTAAAATATTTGTGCATTCAAAATAGATCTTAAAGGAATAAAATATTATCATACTCAATACATCGTTAATGATTTACGTTATAAAGGAAAAAAGAACGTTATAAAGGAAAAAGAACTCCACAAAATAAATTGAAATTCATGCGAAATTTTGAGATTCTGAATTCAATAAAATTCAAAATTGAAAGAAAGTTATAAGCTTTATGTACCCTAAACACAGCTTTGCCACCGTATTAACATAATTAATCAATTGTCCTGATCTAAAGTTTAAACAAATACTTGTTGTGCCTCAGAACGTGATTAAATTCTGCAGGCAGTTCGATGAGTTGTGTTCTCTCTATGCATGATTAGATTGTTACAGCTAAATTAACCATTGGAAAAGAATAGCAAGCTCAAGTAAGCTTTCAGATTTTTAAAACTCCTGGCATGCCGCTGAGAAAATTTAGCATTTTCTATTGTTGCAGACCCATTAGTGTTTCTTCGAAATCGCAAACCACTTCTGCATTCGACATTTGTTCGGCAAAATACTGAAAAAAAAGTCTGTGGATATTTCTCTTTTGTATATCGAGTGAAAAGAAACATACTCCAAAAACCTAATGGTGTACTAACTAGTACTGCTTTCTTCTCATATATGTTGTAGTATTTTCTGTGCATTGATGTAACTTAGGGTGTAGAAAATATATTAGTTGGTTATAAACTTGTGTAATGACTTCTATATATTATATTTAGGATAAAATATTGAGGTCAGTACGTGACTTCTTTGATATTTTAATTTGGTAGGGGTTATATGAGTTAACAAATAACTAAATTAATTTCTCATATATTTCATATTAAAAGCGGAAAAACTAAATTGTTTAGTTTCCTGTCATAGACTTGAATGTATTGCCTATACCTGGCATAAATTTCACGTCTTCACGTAAAATTTTCGGGGCATGAACTTTGAAGAATATAAAAATAAACAAAAAAAATCATTTGCAAAATATTATGTGTTTTTTGAAATAATTGCTAAAAAAGGAAATAATATGTTGAAAGGATGGTGTTTCTTTTTGTGTTTGCGTGTATTTAAGAGAATATTTCCAGGGGGTACTATGATCCAGGGGGTACAAAGTATTTTATATTTAGACTCGTGATGAGCGAATGTATTACAAAACATACCAGATAGTTCAAATATTGTATTCATCACTCGTATTCTGATAAAAAAAGCAAAACTCTTTATTTCTACTACGCATTTAGGTCAGATATTGCCACTTTTTTTTTCCTTGAGAGGTTACTTCTCTTGAAATAAACACAAGTATTCTCTAAATATCAATTCAAGGAATCACTTTCTTTAAAATTACTTCCTTTTACCATCCCGAGAGAAATTTCATCGAAAGGCTTTCG
>OU015496.1:144202268-144217268 GCA_907164885.2 Dolomedes plantarius
GTTCGCACTTTTACCTGCTAACAGAGTTGATAAAAGGTACATTTCAAACATAAATCATTAAAATAATGATTTAACTGATAAAGCGTAGACATATTTGGTCAACAAAAATGTGTTGTTTCATGTATTTAGTAAATAATGCGCAATACAGCATGCGAGAGAGAATATAACGTCATAGAATAATCTGACCATTCATAAGGCTTCGTTTCCTAGGGAGTATCTGGAGTTCACTGTTGATGTGGAATTATGGTAACCCCAGGTCTGTTACTTCCTGCCGATGTGTAATGATTTTACCCTAAGAAAAGGCAGTGTTTACAACAGACAAGTAGGGAGAAATGCACATGTGCAGTTAACAATAGAAAGGAAATTTTCAACACTATACCTATTGGAATATTAACTGCCGTGATTTGCTGTACAATCTGAAATGTTTAAATGCTGATTTCTTATGTATATGATCTGAGTCTAGTGATCTGAAAGTCACTGGTTTGATGCTCGTCGCTGACAAATCCACTGCCGTGTACACTAAACGTGGCTGGTGCACGCAAAATCTGTCGTGACTGCAATGTCCTCCAAGTTCTCAAAATTACCTCTGGAGGTGCGGGGTCAAGTGTTCTGGTCTCGTCACTTGACTCGGTTCAAAATTACGGGACTGGTCCTCTGGCCAAGTCGGACTCCGACCCTTGTTGTCCCAGTCAAAACAGGAGCCGCACCTTCATCGGCCATAACCTTCGGGACTTGATCTGATGTTGATGTCGGTCAAGTGGCAACAACAACAACAACTGTTGCACAGGTATATTATGTACAGAGTGAAACACTCTTATAACGGTCATCTTTCCAGGGTCGAACTTAGATCCTGGATGTCTAAACAATGAGCTCGTTATTCTACCTGTTGAGATATCTTTTCGACATGAGGAACTGATATTTTTATTGAATTCGCTTACATATTTCCACCCTTCTTTTTTGAATTCACAAACATTTTATGATGTTTCTTATTAACTTATCTTTTAATTTTATGCTCCAATGATGCTGAATATTTTTTTTCCGAATTGATATCGGTTACAGTCCCCTAAGGTTATTAACTTTCAAATCAACACCCGAATGCCAACATAACAACAGCGGGAGAAAACCGCATACCGAGGCTGGGTCTTTAAAAACTTGGGACTGGTTTTTCATCGGTTTTATGTTTTTTTTTTTTTTTTTTTTTGTAAAACTTACACTTTTATTCTATTCAACAAAATTTTGTACACTTGTTAATCTCTGAGTTGCATGTTTCCTGAAAAAATCATAAACATATTTTTGGTTATTATTATACCAAAGTGTTTCTAAATTAAGTGTTATTTTAAGTTAAATTAAGTGTTATTTTAAGTTGTTTAAGTTAAATTAAGTGTTTCAAAAATAATCATCCAATATTTAAAAAATCATAACAATTGATCTTTTAATCCGTTTTGATCGAATAATGTATAGGCAAAAAGAGGAAATTCTGGAGTTTCACGTAGTTGCCAACAAGTAGCGCTAACGCTCGCTCTTCCTTCGCCCGCCATTTCAGTGTTTGTAAAGATGGCGACTGCACAGCAGAAATCATTTTGTGTTCTACGCTTTGTGAAGTGTGAGTCCGTAACAACTGTTAAGCGTGATTTTCGTCGAAAAAACCTTGGTGGATTGAAGTTCTTACCTCTCAGAGCATTATGTGATGGTATAAACAATTCCAAGACACGGGTTGTTTGTGTACGCATAACAGCCGTGGAAGCAGTATATGCAGACGTGCTCGCAAAAGTTTGAGATGAATTTGCCTACCTTATAGACATATGACGTGCATCCAAAGGTGGGCATATTGAGCACCTTAAATATGATATGTAAAAAAAACATTATGATTAACCATGTAATATAAAATTATTTTTAATTAATTTTTTTTCTATGTTCAATATTTTTCATAATATACTCATTTCAAATCGGGTGATTCTTTTTTAAACACCCCGTATATTGTGTGTATTGACATTTATACAAAAAACATTTCTCAGGCTTAAGTGACACAGTCGTACTATTTTTATAGCAATAAATTTGTTAAGTACATGCGGTAGTTGGGCTCTAGAAAGACATTTAGATACTGTAATTCTCTTGTACAAATTTAAACCAAAATCTTCTTACATGTATGTAAAACTTCAGGTTTTAGTAAAGGTTACGTTTCTTTGACACTTATTTAAGAGGTTTTTAACTCAGCATTTGACTGCTAAATGTCCGGTTATTAAATTTTATCGTCTTTTCCTATTACTTATCATAAACGTGGTGTAAACCGACTTGCATTACCTCAAAATAGTGTACCCATATGTTTGGCTTATGACGAAAAGTCGGTTTGGGGAGTAAGCTGCAAAAATATACTTAAGTTGAATCAAATCTCAGAATTAGAACGATAACTATATTACCGAACGGAACTTCTTTTATCTAGATAGATTACTACTATTAATGCTCAAATTAGGCCCAACTGAAACAATTTTGATGCATCCATATCAAAAAGAAAACTTTATATTTCACTTTAAAATCGTCTTCAAAATAGTCAATAAATATGCCTCATATTTTATAAATAAATCAATGCATGATCTTTTTCAAAGTAAATACACTACACATAAAATGCTTAATGGATACTTTGAATGTTAATATCGTTTCTTTTCGTTTCAGATATCAGCCAATGTGTACACGTCTACTACTAGTCATATTATGTGTGACAGCGGCAGTGGTTGCCAGAAGTGCAAAGAAAAAACTTATGATTGACAAAGAGTAAGTACAAGAGTGAAAAATGTAATTAAACGTTAGCGTTCGGATTTGAGGCATTTCTGATTTAAATTTCTGATTTCTGATTTCTGCTTATGTAGAAGGATGAAGGAGTTAGAGGTGAATATATATCCAGTAAGTCCTTTAAATCCTGAAGCAGTTGCTTACAGGATTTAAAGGACTTAATGAATAACTGTAATACATGGGCCTAGCGCTCAGTTACAGCGATTTCGACCAGTACACGCATAGAACATCAGTGATAATTAATAAAAGAACAGATGATAGAGAATACAAGATGAGATGAGCAAAAGCACATGGATAGTTCAACAGTGAGCACATGATGATATATCTGCGGGAACTACGAGTATTTCTAACATACGGTAGTACAAGTGTAAAAGGGTAGCAAATTGGTAATGAAAGGTCTTAATAGATTTTATAAAGAGGGTTTAGTCATTCTAGGTTATATTTTAGTACAGTTTCACTGCAATTTATTCAAAGTTTCTAAACTGAGAAAATCGATATAATAAAACCTCAGAATTCACTTATAAAAACCCTTTTTTTAAAAGAAATGAAGGAAAGAAAAACACCGTAAGTACCATTAACGAAACTTAACAATTAATTAGGGCCCAAGAAACTTAAGTCCTCGTTTAATTAGAGTGCAAACTAGCAAGTCGCCAAAATTGCATCCTGAAGTTTTTCCTAAGAAAGTAAACTCCAGAGGAATCTTTTAAAAATGCTCTCCATTTTACATTTGGATATGATAATCGTTCTTCTCTTTCTCTGAGATAGAAACGCATTATTAAAAGCTCAAGGGTATTAATTTTTTCTCACTTCTTGCAGGCACCTGAAGATGGATTTTCTGAGTATTTTTGGATCCTGGTCGGACATTTTCTCAGATGCTGAAATGGATTTCCGATACTTTCTGTAAGATTTGGAAAGAACTCTGTTATTTTCTTTTCTTTTTTATACTTAGTAAGGTATTTTTACCTTAACTATCAGAGTAAAAAAATAAAATTTTTTTTTCCATATTTCGTGCGTTTAAAATACACTAAACAGCTAAAGAGGAGGCATATATTCAAAATAGGTGATGTATGCATCATTTGTAGATAAAACCTTTCAAAGTTTTCCAAAATCTGGCCGCTCCTAATATTTTTCTCAAATATAAATTTTGTTTCATAAAGTAATTAATAGATTTGCACCTGGATTTTAGATGCATAAAGCACAGGTTGTAAATGTAAATTAATAAAAAAAATAACAAAAATTTTTCACTTTTGGTACAAATCTCTATCAACTATGAAGGTGTTAACCTTTTTCTTACGGGGTGGGATAGCATGTATCCCAAGAATGAATATATATATATACAAACATATATATATATATATATATATATATATATATATATATGTGTGTGTGTGTGTGTGTGTGTATATTTATATATGTGAGAGTGTGTGTTTATATATCCCTCTTAATGGCCGTTCTTACAAAGGGGGTATGAAACTTCCCATTCTAAAGAGGGAATAGGAAAAATGGGCCCCGTAAGTTAAATGTTAATATGATTTTATTAGGTTAATATGATTTTATTAACGTATTGTGACTGGGCGCGGTGACCCAGTTGGCAAAGGCAATGAGCCAGTGATCTGAACGTCTCTGGTTCGATGCCGGACGCTGAAGAATCCATCGCCGTGTACAATAATGGCGGCTGGTGCCCGAAAAATCTGTCGGGGATTCAATGTCCTCCAAGTTCTCAAAATTTACCTCTGGAGGTGCGGGATCAAGTGTACCGGTCTCGTCAGTTCACTCGGTTCAAAATTACGGGACCGGTACTTTAGGCAAGTCGGACTACAACTCTTGAGGTGCTATTCGAAACGGGAGTAGCGCCATTCTGCCCAGTAGCCTTTATGGACTTGACCTGATATGCTGTCGGTCAAGGGACATAAGCTACAACAACAACAACAACACGAATTGTGAACTGAAGCTAAAAAATAAATGACCCTGTAGCCAAAGAAATAAACCAAAGACAATGTAATCACAGAATCTACATTTTTTTCTTGCTGTGAAATTTTCATATTAAACTACTTTTCTTCAGAGATTTTAAATAATTATTTGCTCAGAGTATGCATACAAGCGGCCCGACATGGTATTTTACAAAATTATTTCATTTAGAATGACGCGAATAAAAGTTTGTCTTGGTAAATTAAGTTAACTCAATCCTTTTAGCTACGTGCGGTGTAAAGCTGTTAGCTGAAACCAAAAAAAAATTCCAAAGAAGTTCAAGTATGAATAATGGACTTTCGTTTGGGATTTTAGAAGGAAAATTTTTTAAAATGCTTAATTTCATATCCCATATGAGGTACTTTCATATATGTTGTCTCGAATATATATACTCAAAAGAGTTTGCGAGGAAATGAAAACCCAGATTGTTGTAAAGTCGCAAAAAATACGTATTATTAACATACATTCAATTTTTAATCTTTCAAAGTCCGTGAACCTCGAAAAATCTGAGAATATGATGCTTTCAAAATTTGTGAGATCCAAGTAATTTCACAAATACAATGTTGAACCACTATTGGGAACAAATATCATTTTTTAGAATGAAAAAATGGAGTATCAGCTTCCTGACGACAAACATTATTTTTTAGGGAAAAAATAAAATTACGATATTAGTACCTATCAGGTTCTTGAAATTAAAGCATTCAGTTCAGAAGCCAAGAGTCATGATGGAGAAATAATATGGAAACCAGAGAGCGTATTTATGATGTCCAAAACATAAAACTAAATATGTTTCTTATATACATGCATTTCTTGGTGATTTTTCTCGAATGCACCTCTTTCCTCTAAACATTATACAAGTAAAATACATTTGAACGTTTCAACTTTTGATTTTTAAAATCCTTTAAATCATTATTTTCAGAGAAAAATTTAGGGTTGGTTGGTTCGTATAGAGTTCTACTGTCTCACTTTGCTGCACAAAAAAATATTTACAGAAAATATTTTAAAATTTTTCTTTCTGAAATCCTGACAAATTTTGCTACACAAGAAAACTTTTTGAGAAAATATTTTGAAATTTTTCTTTCTGAAATCTTCACGAACGTTTGATGAACTAGAACAAAGGGACATTTTACAGAATTTCTCGACAGTTCCTTTGAGATACTGTCGAGAAATTTTAGATACACCCTTTTGAAACTGGTAAATAATGAAAATTCCATTCTGATAAGACTTACA
Organism: Dolomedes plantarius; assembly: GCA_907164885.2. NCBI lineage: Eukaryota > Metazoa > Arthropoda > Arachnida > Araneae > Dolomedidae > Dolomedes > Dolomedes plantarius. The sequence continues at coordinate 144,208,254 of OU015496.1, forward strand.
CATGGACCGCAAGGTACGGACAGATAGTGCAACATAAAACTTTTATATAGGGAAAATATTATATCTCATAAATATATTCTTTCAGCGTAGAAACATCGGGTTTGTGACATTTATTACAAAAATTTCGAAGTATGTTTTAGGCCAAGAAAATAAATTTGTGCTTTTTGGTGAGAATTCTTTTACTCGAACCATATTAATTTATTTTTACTTCCAGAAGTCATTAAAATTGGTTCAACTTTCCTAGACCAGTGTTCCTCATCCTTTAGCGGTTCATCGATCCAACTTGACCTTTAACGGAAATCAGCACTCCAAAGAATGACATAGTCTTCCGCATTTTCTAACATACACATGTCCACACATGAACTGAAAGAAAAATCGAGTTACAAAATTCTGTACTAAGAGACCTGCACTGATCGTAAATCACAAAATAGTTAATTTATTTGACGACCGTAAATCACGTACAAATTTTGTAAAATTACATTTTTGAAAGCCCCATGCTCAAAGTGCATGAGTTAAATGCTGGCTTTATGCTGTAAATCCCACTCAGTTTTTTTTAGTCCTCGAGGTGCAAAAGATGGTTGTGATGTTCCACACCAACCAAAAGGCATTATTCCGTAAGAACTTTAGATATTTCAGATTCTAACCCTATGATGCTGTCAGTGAAAAAGCATTTTGGACCATATGACGTGTAGCATTAAAGAATATTCTGGAGGTGGGGTATACTTAACCGAAAGTGTTGGCCCAAGGAGGGGCAATAAATTCCCATGAGGTTGCTGAAAAATACTTAGACGTACCTTTATTTTCGTTTAGAAATGCATACAAATATCCGAACTGAATCGGATGCTCTTTACTTCTGCTACATGGGTACTACTTCCTCGGGAATAATTGTCATAAAGAAGTTCCAATTCCACTGGCAATATATTGGGAAGAATCTCTCTTGAACAGAGTGCCATAAACAACATTGTTTATTCTTGGAAAGCATAAATTATCGCTTTCTTTTTTATGTAACATAAACTTCCCTTAAAGTGCAGGTCATTTGTCGAAGTCTACCAACAGTGTTCAAACCATCACGATGAATGAGGTATTTTTGTCTGAAATTGGCAATAATGTTGGCGGGAAAACGAACTCTAGGCTCATATAAGTATATAAGATATATAAGTATCTTTTATATATTTTTACAACACGTGTACTTTGACAAGGAGAAACAAGGAGTACAATCACAAAAGTGAATACATACATAACTACACTGAAGGTCGCCCAAAAACTGGTACAGGCGTGCGTATGCAAATAACGGAGATATGCTTACCAATCAGCGTAACGCGATGCGGTCCGCAATGCCTATATAAGACAACATGTGTCTAGCGAAGCTGTTAGATCGGTTCCTGCAGCTATAATGGCAGGTTATCTTGATTTATGTGACTTTGAACGTGGAGTTATAGTCTAGATATGGGACATCGCATCTCCGAGGTAGCGATGCAATTTGGAATTTCTCGCACGACCATTTCACGAGTGTACAGGGAATATCAGCTATCCGATAAAACATCGAATTTCCGACAGCGGTGCGGCCGGAAATTCGATGACACTGCATGAGTGGGACCGTCGACGACTGACGAGATTTCTTAAACGAGATAGACGTGCAACACTTCCTGAAATTGCTGCAGATTTCAATTCTGGGGCATCAACATCTGTCAGCGTACAAACTGTGCAACTAAACGCCATTGATATGGGCTTTCGGAGCCACAGGCCCAATCGTGTACCGTTGATGACTGCACAACTCAAAGCTTTACGGCTCGCCTGGGCCCGCCAACCCCTCCAACAACCAACTATTGATGACTGGAAACACGTTGGCCTGGTCTCATATAAGTATCTTTTATATATTTTTACAAGACGTGTATTTTAACAGGGAGAAAAAAGGAGTACAATCACAAACGTGAATACATACATAAATATAAATACTTTAGCACCTAAGGCGAGCTTACGATCTACAATATTTTGGTATTTGCAACTCAAGTCAAACTTACGATGTACTGGAGCAGCTTCAAATGAAATTCTTTTTTCATTTATCGAGTGCTTCGCAAAGATCTGCCAACAGTATATCAGTTCTTGTCTTTATTTATAGAGCACATGACAGGGACAGTAACAGAAAACTGGATGGAATCGAACTGTTCACAGCCTTAGAACATGATTCGAAGCACGATGCAGAAGCACACGATGGAGAAGTTTTATCTACCGAGGATTTAGAGAGTAAGTCATTTTGTGTTTAGAAGTGATTTAAGTGCTTTTAGGTGTTTAGAAGTGATTTAAGTGCTTTTAGGTGTTTAGAAGTGATTTAAGTGATTTTAGGTGTTTAGAAAACGGTTCTCCTTTTAGAGGTTGTTAGAAAAATTCCGGGCCCGAGGTAGCCTATCGGTAGCATGCTAGCTTTCGGTAATGAGGGTGCTGGGATTGAATCCCGACAAGCTATGTGAAAAACCTTCGTGTCTAGGCCGAACACGTTAAAGCAGTAGACTGGAAATCCTTCTCTGGGGTCAGTGAGTGGGGAAGGTACGATCTCCCCAGATGTCGCCCCTGGGAGTGTTCAATCAAAATCGTGGTAGCACCTAGCTACCGACGGCAAAAATCGGACAAGCAAAGGTCGATCGGTAGCAAAAGTCGGACTCCGACTTTTTTGGGGCTATTATACACCGGGGCCGTCCTATTCAGTCTGAAGCCTATATGGACCGGGTCTAGAACTTCTGGCCGGGGGGGCATTAGGAACAATAACAAGAAGAAAATTTCCATTCAGAAAAGAAATCCAATATTTTGTCTTTATCACTTTTATTTTTTTTTCATGAAAGACAACTTATGATGGTGTAAATGCTAATTATTCCATGTTTAAATAGTAAGATCTTTTAAACTCTGTCAATATCTCTTTGAAGCTATACAAAAGAACACCGACGGAGTAGCATTTTACTGCCTCCTAGTTACTATAGTATAATGAGCTGTTATTCTAGTATATGATATTCTAGTATAATGAGCTGTTGCATTATATATGTCCCAAAATGACAATTCCTTAATAATCAACAAAGCTGAACTCTGAGAACTGCATATAGAGGGATAGTTTCAACAATGCATCAAAGGAAATTAAATATATTCTCTTCAAAAGCAGACCATTTTTCGTCTCTCATACGAGTGACTATTTTACTAAGTAAACATTTAACAATAATTCAGCCGTATTTTGTTTAAAATCTTGCATATTTTTTTCTTGGTCATTTTTTACGAAAGTGTTATAATCACTCAAATATAATTCACTTTTTATTTCATTCTTCGGCTCCACTATTGTACATTTTACACATTGATAGCCCGTCTTTGATTGGTTAACAATACAGAAAACCGGAATTTGATTTATGTCAAGACTTCAAAAAACATTTCAGGTAGTCTGATCTAACGAAACTACTGCGGGTTATTAACGCAAGATTATTTATCGTTGCTTATCTCTTTTGTATGTATATATGTATGTATTTGTTATGTATATATATATATATATATATATATATATATATATATATATATATATATATATATATATATATATATATCCGTGGCTTAGTACAAGAAGTGCCTAAGTCAGTTTTCTCCAAGAAGACTTTGTTTTCTTATGTCTCTTTAAAAAAATATTATTTTTAATGTAAGAAGTATCCAAGTCTGTCCAATGCTTTAAAAAGTTTTCTAAACCATTGTGCATACTTGGGTACTTCTTACATTGAAAAAATATTTTTAAAGAGACATAAACAAAGTCATCTTGGAGAAAACTGACTTAGGCATTTCTTGTACCAAGCCACACACACACACATATATATATATATATATATATATATATATATATATATATATATATATATATATATATATATATATATATATATATATGTCGAATTTGTTACTTCACGCCCAATATTAACGCAATATTCCGAACATCTGAGAATTATTTAGCAGTTCGTGGTCCGGTGGCAAGGACTGATACCGTGTTAAATTCCAGCAATGCAGTCAACTAAGCTCTAAACTCACAAATGCCAGTCAGTTCGCTTTTCGAAGCATATTTATTAAATCAAAATCAGGTGCTCAGCTGCATCATTAAAATAATTTAGTCCCATCGCTTTCCAAAACGCGTACCGCCAAGCGGCACGTCTATATCATTCCTACATTTCTATGGCTCTAAAATTAACCCCTTTGTTCACAACCGTTTAATTAACTACGCATGCCTCAACTGACGCGTTATGACACTCATTACTTATACGTGACGTCATATAGAGTGTTTTATCGCTGACGATGCAAGATTTTACATTTTCTTTCTTAGCATGAAACTCAAGGCTATACTTCTATTTTAAGATTTCTCCTCGTGGATCTTCGGAAATTGAATCAAGTCTAACCATTAAATCTATTTTCACTGCGATGCATTTACTCCCATTATTTGAAATCTCCCAGTCTTAAATTAATACTTCTTATTTCTTTCTAAACAAAAACTTTTCTGTTTAACTGTTTACTGCTTGCCCAAGTGATACAGACTGGGTTGGACACGTTGCCAAAAGTATAACTCACTACGCAGGACATCTGAAATTTTGCTTTCCAGAGGACCGTTATGGAGGAACGTAATCTTACGTTAAAATATATCAAATGTTTTAATGGTTGTAAGTAAGCAGTTCTTGGAATTTATTATTTCAATCGAAGAAAATATACGACGTCTGGGAAATATTTTAACAATTTTATATTTAAGGGATTTAAAAAACAACTTTGCTCTTTTTAGACCAAATTAAATACTTCTTCATTTTAATCATAAGATACATGTATGAAATAAATTTAGTTGTTAACAATATATCATAATAAAAGACGAGATATCAAAATAAAAATACAAATTCTTTTAAAACACACATTGATGCACTCAACTAAAATCGTTACTTAAATATCGTTTCAATGATTTCTTTAAAGGAAGACAATTATTTAAAACATCTGCGGCAACAGATCATAAATTATTTGAAAATGGTGAAATTAAATAAATGATTTTTTGTGAAAATTAATTGCACATAGATAAGTAATGATTTGGAGACTAAATATATTTTTCTCGATAAATGTAAATAAATATCTGTTCCATGATAATTTAAAATTTTACGTCATTTTTGAAATGCAGGAGTGAGTATGGAAACTGGGCTACATTTTTCATCGCGCATTAAACTCATTGGTTTATCAAAAATCTATTAAATTATTCTTGGAAATAAAGCTTTTGAAATATAGAACAAATAAGATATAAAACACAAAATTAAACATGCTTAGATATTTCATAAAATACTTTCAGCTCTAAAAACGAAAAAAAAACAATGTGATGCAAAGAAGGGTTTAGTAATAAGTTTCAAAATAACATAGCATTTACTTACATATGCATGGATATTGACTAAGCACTGAAACATATTCCGTGCATTCTAGTATTATTTCAAATTTTTATTTCAATGTTAATTGTAATCTGAGAAACAAATAAAAAACAATAAAAAATCTCGGTTTCTAATTTAAAATACGTCAAAGAATGAAGAAATTGCGAGCAGAATTCACACAAGAATACGACCTCCACCATAGTTTTACGAATTTGGTAAATTGAATGCATGTATCTATCCATTGCACCATACTACAAAAAATTTTTACCGTGATTTATTTATTCAGTTATTTTGCTTTACCTTACTTTTTTTATTTCACTTCCTATTTGAGTTAAAACACTTTTATGTACAGTTGTGTCACCAGTAGGAGAACTATACCAAATATCTATAAATTTTCAGCATTTCTAACAGGTGGATGGAAAAAGATATTTTAAAACTGCACATTTATCGTTATTTAGTCAAAACTGTCTTAAAACTAAGGGTTATTTTCTCTATAATACAATATATCAAAAATAAGGCACACTATCGTCATATTTATAAAAATACGGTTCCTCAAAAATTAGTATAAACAGAATTACACAAGCTTCCGTCAACTCCGGCAAGAAATTACTGAATGATAGGTGTATTTAAGGCTATGGCTCCTATAAGTTATTAATGAGTAATTTCTTAGGTTTATTCTAATAATTCACGAATGTTGCCTTATTTTTGGGAGAGTGCTAAGGACAATTTTTGCCCCACATGGGCTAACAAGAAAGAGACCTATAGTGTAAAGTCTATTCCAAAGAACTGTAAGCGAATTTTGCCATCTATTGAGGGTTTTAAAATACAACCTTTGCCCAGAAAGTTCGGTTAATGTGTCTATAGTTACAATGGATTATTGTCTTACATGAAACAGCTGATACTGTCCTTCGAAGTAATCATCATAGGCGTTAATGCACTTCTGGGAATGGCTGTACAGTTCTTGGAAACTCCTGGCGTAGTCGTCATTAGGGTTGGCCTTCAGCTGGGTCGTAATATTACGTTGGATGTCCGAAATGTCCGAAAACCTGTGGCCCTTCAGGGCTTATTTCAATTTGGGGAACAAGAAAAAGTCCGGGGAAGACAAGTCTGGGAAGTAGGATGGGTGATTCAGGGACACAACTCACCTGTTGGTCACGAACTGCTGCACCAGAAAGGCAGTATGTGGCCGGGCATTGTCGTGAAGCAGGGTCCAGTTCCCTTACTTGGCGTACTGGGGGCATACCCGATTGATCCGCTGCAGTAGACCTTTCAGTATATCCCCGTACTTAGCGACATTTAACGTGGTGCCCGCAGGGAGGAATTCTTTATGGATGAGACCCTCAGAGCTTTGTCTTGATGCGAGATTTCTCAATTCGTATCTTCTTGCTTTTCGACGACCCTGGACCCCGCCACTCCATACTCTGACGCTTGCCTCCGGGGTCGTACTTCAGGCACTAGGTCTCGTCACCCGTGACAATAGGTTTCAGGAAATTTGGGTTTCGATCCGCCATGTCGATGAAGTCTCCACAGGCGTCACACCGATTTTGCATTTGCTCAGGCATCAAAGTGTGGGGCACAGGTTGCTTGCATTTACCCAAATCCTGGGTCAGTATGAGGTGGGCTATCTCATGACCAATTCCCACTTCGTCCGCTATCATTCGCACTGTCACACGACGATACTTAGCCAACAATTCATTCACTTTCTGTACGTTGTCCGGGGTGCGTGCAGTTACATTCCGACCACTTCGGGGAGAATCTTCAATGGTGTACTGCCCTTCTCGGAAGCGTTTAAACCACTCTTACACGCACTTCAATGTGACAGCACGTTCTTCGTAAACTTTTAGCAGCATTTCATGAGTCTCGTTCGATGATTTTCCAAGTATGAAACAGTACAGCATATTCGTTCGTTGATGTATTTTGAATTTCGACCGAGCGCACAACACCTTCACTCTACAATGAACTGTTTCCACACGATAAGCTAACTCGCAGCGCCGCCGCTCAGGAACTGATTCAGACCAGTCTTCACCTGTACGGCACGGTATTCGCCGGTTGCAAACTCATACGACCATGAACACAATGACGTCATTCACCAAACTTTCTGGACAAAGGTTGTAAATTAAAAGAAAAGTTTTTCGGCTTTGAAAGAAATTAATTAAAGAGATGAAAAAACTTAACAGAGCTAATCAATTTCCTATTTTTTAATATATTTGACAGTATATATACCATTACATTTAAGCGACAGATGGTTTTATATCGAATTTCTTTGCTGTCTCCAAAATGCTCGAGAGAAGAATCAATTAACGACTAAAAACAATTTTATGCGACGCTTAGGCCAGTAACGTAGCCTTGAGGCGAAAAAAATAAAGGAAAATGCTCCAATATCTTTGGAAGATGTCAATCATCAAAGATGCTAGTAAAAACATGTTTCTTTAAGCTCCAAAAAGTTGAAGGGTCCAGGGGTAAAACGACTTTACAGGTTTTTTTGCGAAAATGAGTTAGCATTGCCATCTTGTAGCTTTCAAGGAGTACTAAAACCACGTGCATTCATATTTGGGGCAGAATCACTTTAAACCCGTTAAAAATAGCGATAAAGTTTCGGCGTTCCACAGAAAAACCACGTTACTCCAACTGTGAAATTCGTCTTTCTCAAAACGAGGTTTATGGAGTAAAGTGGTTTTACCCCTGGACCATTCAGTTGTTACTTATGCCTCCTTGGTCGGATTATCCAGTCCTCGTTAATATAAGCTTGCAGGCTGAGGTGTGCAGGTTGAGGTTCACAATGACACCACAAGGGTTGGAATCCGAATTTATCAAGGTGCCTCCTCACTTTTCACCGAGCAACTCCACGGGTGACATCTGGGAGAATCGTACATCCTTCCACCCTCTCTGGCTTCACAGAGGGCCTTCCGTTCTACATATTTAACGTACCCATATCCGGCCTAGAGATGAGGAAATTTAATACCGATGGTAGGGATACTCAAAAAGTTTTTACTCACAACAAAAGAAAATAATTAATTACAATTGTTGAATTAACGAAATAGATGTAATTCGAATCGAATGGGATAGTCCAATGAAAAATAACAAGAATCCATGGCTAAAATCGAATGAAGTTCTATTCGCGTTCCAGGGAATTAAAAAATTGCAACTAATTTTCCTTTTCTTATAAACATGCTAAATTAAATGCTAGATTTATTTTAAGTAAAAATAAAATTACTAGTATTTACTAACTATCTATAAATTCTATATGCAGCTGTAGATCTCAATATTTAGAATTTCTATTGGTTTAAAATGTTGTATCATAATTTCTAAAACATAGCTAAAGAGAAATTCTTTCAAATGTTTCAAGGATATTTTGCTCTGAGTTGTTTTAAAAGTTAAATTCATGTAAAACATGACATTCTCAGTTCAAGTTAATTAATTATAGTAAAGAACAGAGAAGTGCTGTGCAAAAGAGAAAGGAACATAAACGGTAATTCTGAACTGCTTCAAGTAAACGGGATGTAATTGAACTCAAAAAGGTCAAGAAATGAAAGAATTCAATTTTTCTTACGCCACTATACCTCTTTTAAAATCAGGTACAATAATATTTTCTTATTCAAATCAATAGAATATA